>JAODGC010000011.1:1917277-1951450 GCA_027574925.1 Ecitoglossa quadriceps | reverse complement strand
CGTCGAGTGCAGTGACCATCATCTAGTGCAATTTGAGATTAATTAACACGATCTACATCAAGGAATCAATCAGCGTAAGATACTTAAAGTCAGTGATCATTATTGATTGCACTTTTGTTGCTTCCAGGGTCACCACGTGGTTGACTAGTGGTTGTTGCCGTCGGACCATACGTAATTCATTCCAATTCGGAACGACTTGCATCAATTCCAAACGTACTAAACCTATTCTCTTCATATTTGGATTAAAACATTTGTAATTTATTTTTCTTTTGTATGTCAGTAAAAGTTGGAATTAAATATTTTACAGTGAAAACGTTTGTTATCTATTACGTTCTGTTTTGCAATTTGATAATTACTGTAGGTGTAATTATCAAGTAAACAACAAGGAATGGCTAAGAAAGTTTATTTTCGTTTTCATTACAATTTGTTTCCAGTAACTTCTGGAATCAACGCGAGTCTTTGATTTTCTTTACAGCAATCAAACGTACCCTTTACATCTACCATTAGACGATAAGGAAAAAACAGTTCTTTTCAGAACTATGACATCGTTTGAATAAGAACTAAGTTTGTACGTAATATGTTCATGTATCTTCTTTCTACAGTCTCTAGATGATTTTGTTAATTAAAAACTATCGTGTGTTAGAAATGTGCCTTGTTTAACACACTTTAAAAATTTTTAATGCAAGAGGCAAACTATCATAGTAAATAAATGATACGAACATAACAACGCAGAACAGTTGGTGGCTTGATGGCCAGCGTTCTCGGGTCGGGTCCGAGAAGTCTTGGGTTCGATCCCCAGAAAGTCCAGCACTTTTCGACCAAAATTAAATAACTCTGAATTGCATTGGAGTATATGGCAGTCCCATAAGAACCAATGTAAATCAATAGCTGAAAATATTCCAAATCCCAGTGAGAAAAGAAGCGTATATAGATAGGACAATGGAGAAAAGAATATGCACATAGATTGAAGTTGGAAAAGTCCGAATAGTAAATAAATTCAAAGAAATAAAGTAGCTGAGCCTCCCAGAGAAGGGAGGCCGGAGTTTTGAAGTTTGTAAGACAGCTGTCTTAGAGATCGCGCGCAGCGCGATCTCTTTAATGACTTCGCCGGCAGAGCCGGCGAAGTCATTATATGATGGGTCTTCGCCGGCAGAGCCGGCAGAAGACCCATCTTGTTCGATGATTTGCTATGGCGTTACGTCATTAGAAGTTTCTGTAAAACGCCTTCACCAGAGCTGAGAATCGAACCCACAACCTGTGGGTTGCCACGTCTAGCCGGACACCAGCAAGCCATATCATTGACTGCGAGGTATAAAACATTAGATATATTTAATGCTATTGTTACATTCGATCTTTAAGACGTTATCTTGCAAAATTTAAAACTGCGGCCGCGCCTCCTATTTAGGAGGCTACTACCGGCTGTACTTCCAACTCCTGATTTACATTGCGCTTATGGGACCGCCATGTACACCAATGTAAATCGAATTTATTTGATTTCGGTTGAAAGGCAATCCTGCCCTCGCAGGCATCGAACTCGAGACCACACGAGTGCACGCCACAGACGTTGACCAATAGGCCACGAAACCTTCGTACAAGCTTTGGTTTCTCCTAGTTATTTCAATATATATATTCTAAGTCAAATAATGTAATCTAAATTAAATTTTTTTAACGTGTATTAAACATAACTAAAAGCACATATCTAACACCCGATAGTTTTTAATTACCTAATCCGGATATATATTTTTTTAATATTTCTATATTTTATTTCTATTTAGAGGCTGTGGTAAAAGTTACATAAAAATATTAAATGCAAAGTAATTTTTTATTCGAACAATTTGTTAGTTCTGAAAAGAACTGTTTTGCTCTGGTCGGCGAATGGTATATCTGAAGAAATCAGATATATCGCTGCCGAGATGTTATTCATTCGTGCGTCTATGCTCGCCCAATGTAATGTAATTGTTTAAACAATTTTCCTAGACAAGAATTGAAAAAACGAAAATCTCATTCTGTTCAACTTGAAAATTGTAATACAAATAGCTTCGCAAAAGAAGTGATTTACACGCGGTTCAATGGCAACATTCACTACTCAAGCACACAGTAACTTTAAAAGCAACAATAACAAATTCAGTGATGACTACTTCATCAACCTTCGCTGATTCATTTCAGGTCGTAGATTATGCTCATAATTCTAATGCACTATCACTATGTGATATCAATCACGCGATAAAATACTGAAAACTTTGCATATTGCAAATTGCATATTGGTAATCAACCATGGTAACCAATAGATTTGTGGATCTATTTTATTTATTCTGTCCAGAGAAAACACCGTACATTAATTACTTTACGTTCCGATTATTTAACCGATTTGTTTATAAAGTTAATAAAGCGGCACGAAGAGATGTGTGCACATCTTTCAACGGCTGAGATGCAACTGGTATGTTGCAGATACGGAGCGTACCACAATCCTCGCACAAAATGTAAACAATAACAATTCAGGTATCTCGCCTAATACCTGTCTTACCCGGCGACTAACTCAAGCCAAACTGTGTTGTTGACTTGCCTAATGTACGTCTGTTCCAGCATTAGCTTGTAGATTTTTAACGCTGGTTGGATCCTTTATGAAGATGCAAGCATACGTACCCGTTCAAGTAAACTTGAAATAACAGAATGTCTTTTCTTTCTAATGGACTTTTAATATGCAGTAGAAAATTTTTAATAGAAGTATATTCATTAACTGATTTGTTTACAAATAATTATGAAGTAATTCGAATGCCATTTAAACATACACAAATAATTAACAACTAATATTACATTTTCCAAATATTCTTCTTGCAAGTTCAATTATTCTACAAATTTATGCATAAAATTGCATAATGTAATAAATATATTTTATGCAAATAAGTACTAAATATTATTCATGTACTCCTCTGGTATGCTTCAAATAATCGCGGTACTCTACTTCGGCTGTTTCTAAATCGTCATTAGGGAGGTCTTTGTCACAAAACAGAAACTTTGAAGCCGGGAAAAATTCCAAAAGTCGCAAAATATGCTGTCGTTTTACTGCAATAACCATCGCCATTTTGGAAACAACTTTATAAGTTTTCGCATGTCCAACATTTGTATACACCAATTGATGAAATCCAAAGTAGTCCCCAGCACAATATTTACTATCAGCAATATCATAATAAATATTGTCTTCAACCAAACCTTCAACTTCGCCGATGTGGATAAAGTACATATTTGTATCAATATCGCCTTGAAATACAATTATATCCCCTTCGAAGAAATACAAGGTCTTAAATGTGGCAGCTACTTGTCGATTAAAATCTGAATGGCACAACTTGAAGACAGGGTGTTTTCGTAAATGGAAACCAAACATGGCGTCCAAAACTCCTTCGCGTAAGTAATATGGAGCATCAATTAAAAATAGAGGGAATTGTACGTTTAAACCATGATGTATTAGATTTCGGTAGTAGGCTTTAATGCGTGTAAAGAGTGGGCTAGATACTTTTAAGATCTGCATTACATGTTCTTGATCCTTCAGAAACGTTTCATAGCAAAACCGGCTATAATTTAGCATTTGATATGTAGCAACACAATCACTAATGACCAACACGCATATTAGTTGTGTAGCAAGGAGTATAAATACATAAACAATTTTATACCAGTTTGCATTAGTAAATTCGGGTAACTCATTGAGAAATGGAGTGTATATTCTTTTGGAGATTAAATAACTATGGAAGATGAATGCATCAATATACGGATAGAATTCTTGAAGATAAGGTGAAAGAAATATGATAGCAATTTGTTCCGTCGTGTAAATACTCAAGATTATATCGAAAGATTTAATTAAACCTACATTGATATTTAATCGATTCCTCACCGAATGTGTATATCTGAAGACTAAAATAATTTTTAATAGTCGATTGCATCTTAAGTAAGCCCAAAGGTGATAATAGGAAGCAATTGGCAACAGCATGCAACACATTTCAAACGGAAAGATTGCCAGCAGATGAAACACTGCACCGAACAATTCTTTAAAGTATTTGATTGCAATTTGTCGACGGTTTGAAATTATATATCCATACGAATTTTCATACTCGGTGGAAAAATCAATGTATATCTTAAACCAGAAAATCAAGTCCAGTGCGTATGCAATGTAGACAACAACATTGAAGTATTTGTACAAGAATGTCAACAACATGCATTCAAACTGGAAAGCAATCACCATATAGATGACGAAGAAAATAGTTAAATACTTGCATGGTTTTATCACAGGAAATACTTTCTTCACTCTTTTCTTCAAATAATGGGATATTGTGTGATCACGCAGGACTTCTCTACATTGGTGACGCTGATGACTCCTTACTAATGCAGTTGAAGTTGACTTTCCACCCGATATGTAATCACAATTAGAAGATTTTAGCATTCTCAAATATAGTTTGTAGTAACGTGGATATTTGCTCATTATATTATGGTAGTGAATGGCAGGAATTGAAATAAATTCACAATGGGTCTTTGCAACATATGTTAGGGTACTCCGATGATTTGCTACATTATCCAAACAGCCAAATATACTTCCAACGTGAAGATCACGAAGATAATTAAAATCTGGACCAAGTACTTGGACTTGTCCTTTGTACACAATGTAAAGTTTATTTTGAATGTCATTTACGCGAATAACAATACCAGTGATCAAAAACATTTCACTCCTGGTAAAACGTGAAGATAGAATGTCCTTCATAATTACCTTAGGGTAATCAGTAAAGAGTAAGGTTTGCTGCAAAGTTGGAGCATAATACGAGTAAGTAACTTCCTCTGCCACTCCTTTAGTAAACGTTTGCAATATCTCTGACAATTCTTTTCCTTCTCGTAATTTCCATAAGTATTCATAATGTTTTATAATTTCATTGCGAATTTTCTTATCAATTTTTCTCAAGTTCATGAACATGACTAATCGATACATTTTAATTTGAAATGTCATTAGGTATGTCTTCCTTGATAGACCCATTGCTATGATGATGCACATCATACTCACATAAATTGATTGTCCTGCTGCATTTAATATTGCATACAAATAAAGTCGAGCGGAATGGGTGAATCCTTCACTGATTCCAATACTGCAGAGTTGTCGTATGGCTAAACAAAGCATGCTAACATAAGCCGACCAAAACGATGGCATATCAACCACATAAAAAGTAATTTTGCAATTCTGAATTTGAACATCCCCACTAAATAGAAATGCGATAAGGAAATTGAAGATCAACAGCAGTAAAGCGCTGTAAGTTAAAATAATTATAAATTTAAACGTCTTCATGTGTTTAAAGTTAATAAATTTTTGTAGTCCACGAAATCTAAGTAAACGCAAATGCTTATTCAACCTTAACAAGCATATTTCAAAGATATTAATATTTTTGAGTACAGGAAGCACTATCAATTCTAATGGAATGATTGCAATTAGCTCTAGTAAGAAGTTAGTTTTCCAGTAATGAATCGCACAGAACCAAGGGTGTTGTACTTCAATGTTATATGAATTAAAATAGATGAGGTGATGGCGTAGATACATATCGATCAAGAAAAATATGTCCATAACGCGAAACAACCAAAACCATAAGTCAGTCACATCACAACTTACTGTGATGGGAATAGTACAAATAAAAGAGTTTGCAAATGCAACGCAAATGTGAACTATTTCCCATACAAACCAGAACCTTCCAAATGGAGTAATGGTTTGATGCATAAAAAGCACCGCTAATGGTCTAAATATACCAAAATCATCTAGGTATTGAAGGTCTCGAGTTAGAAAATATCTGCAGGATTCAGTTTCGTCAACATCAGGTAACGCTCGTGGTTGATACGTTTGCAAATAACCCAATTTTTTCTTATCAACAATACTATATATAGAATCGATGATTATCTTCATTTCTACTGGAAATTTAACCAATTTTCTCCGTAAATTACTCACAGAAAAACACAACAGTTTACAGTCTGTTATTGCCATTACATTCGATAATGCATTCAATCCAAGGAAAGCTTCAAATAATAAAATAGCATCACCAATACGCAATGGTTTAATTGTTCCTGTACCATCTCTTAATGTGTGTTCGCATCTTCCATCCATGAGAAAATAAATGTACTTTGCTAAACTTCCTGCTATTACGATTAATTCTCCTCGTGGAATAATCTGTATTTCAGCAATTTCGCAAAAGTTATTAAGTACTGATGTAGGCATCCCATCAAAAAGTTTTAAATTACTTATCTGATCAAAATAATCTTGACTGCAATATTCTTTATATAAAGCCTTTCCCATTACTTTGAAATAGGAGTTTTTATCCATCGGTTCCTTATGGCTATACCACACCTTCAAATATTTCGTCAGCTTCTTTTTGGCTCCATGAGGAAATTTAAATAAGACGAAAATCCTCTTGACATCATCGGTTAGATTTTCATAGTTAATCGTGGGCAAATAAACCAATGCAAAAGAGGCAGCATTTATACATAATATAAATGTAAATATATAAATTGCAATTATTTGTAGTATAATCATAGGAATGAAATTTACATCTCGATTTACTTTCATACCAATCTCACCCATCGAGAATAAAAACTGATAGATTATGGTCAGTTTCATCCAGACAGACATTTCTTTGCCTTCAAGCGCAATACTGCACAACTCAAAATACCCAAATCTATGGAATATTAAATAGCCATAAAGCACGAGGAGTATTATACCGTAAATAGATTTTAGGATAGAAATAAGCAATATGAGTGCCTTACTGAAGACAAGCTTTTTATTCAAGTATACAAGAACCCTATAGATTTTAATGATGCGATTCAAACCAAGCAGACGATATACATTCGGATCTAATTTACTTTGCATTAAATTGAGGATAATTTCAATAGGAACGCATGCAATTAAATCACACCAAAATTCCATTTTCTCTACATTGTGCATAAGCATAGCCTCGGAGTCAATTAGGAGCACATCTAAGTAAGTGACGGATATAAAATTGTAGGAGAGAAAGTCCAAAATGTAGAAGACTGTGACTCCAATGACAAAGTAATCATAGAATATTGAGTATAATTCTATATCCTGTAAAGCACCAACTGGGAAAAATAAACAGTCAACTAATACTATGACTGCTATTGTAAAGCGCCAAATATGGTATAATGTGGAGGATGCTTTTAGTTTGAAATTACATCCGGAGACTGCAAAGTGTGTTTGAAGATTGGATTCAAATTGATCTGCTTCCACATAAAGTGGAATGAAGCGGGCATTAAAAATTACATTTGTGAATAATGTATCATGTATCATATAGTCAGGCATGAATAAAGATTGTTTCAGAGGTGGATTTGGTGTATCCATGTAAAAACGTAATACTGATTTGATGTACCTAAAATATATAACGAACTATACCAGTCTATTTAGGAATGCTATAATCAAAATACCTCAAGGAAATCATCGACTTGGGCAGTGGAATATCTCCATTTTCATACATTTCCTTCGCAATATAATCATAATTTTTAGCGTAAGCAACACGTTTCAGGCATTTCTTCCTCAATCGATCATAAATTTTAGGGTATATTGCCCTAATTTTCTGAAAATTTATCTGCGATAGCACCATATACTCGCAGTAAGTATTGCAATAAATAGTGGTTGGCGATGGTACATTAAGAAACAATGCCAATTCACCCAAAATAGTTCCAGCTGAAAAGGATATAAGTGGTTTTGTTCCACTATTCTGATTCATTACGCTGAAAACTCCTTTGATGATATATATCATACTATATCGGAATTTCCCTTGTTGACATATAATATCATTCTTTGTTCCAAAGGCAAAAACTGTTAACTTTGACAGTTGTCTTAAGAAAGCCACGCTTTCTTTTTGGAAAAGAATTGAATGCTTAAACATATTCCAACTGAGATCTAAAGTTATTTGAGAGTAAATAACATTTGGGACTGTTGCAGCTTTATAATTGCTAGTGTATGTAGTTTGGATCTTCTCAATTTGATAGTGCTTCCAATTAGATGCCATGTATTTTCTAAGGAAATCCAGTTTTCGGTCAACGCTGAATTTTAGAAAATTGCGCTTCTTTGCTCGTAATGCTTGTATGGCACAATATGCAGCCAGACAAAAATTAATTCTATATTGGTTGTTCTCCAATAGAATACAAATCATCCTGGATATTACTATGTAAGTAGTAACTGAGACAATCATCTGCAGTAGGTTATCTATGTAGTTTATGGCGGTGTATGGATCGTTTATAAATATCATTCCGGAATAGCTGAGTTGACTATTGAGAATTGCGTATGTGAGAGCAATATCAAACAGGGTGAGATTGTTGCAGTTGATGATCGTATTATTTGGATAATCACCCAAGCAACTGAAACGTTACATGTCAAATAAAAATTAGAACTGATTTGGAATCTGAGCAAGTAAGTCAATTCAGAAATACTTTGCTACATGAGCAACTTTGATCAACTTACAATATTTTTAACCGTATACAAACAATCATCATACACAGGATGGACATCACCAAAAGATAAACCATCATAACATATGTCACAGATAACTTGAACCTGTTAGATCTTTGGCTTTCCATAACGTATCTTAGTAATCTTAAAATGTATCTCAAACGTAAACCAAAATACACCCGAATATCAGATCCCTTCAAAACCACATAAACCATTTCATAGGGAATAATCGTAAAAAAGTCAATTATAATTATAAAAATACTCCGGGAATGTATCATTTTGGCTTTTCGGTGACATATGCCAAGGAAAGTATCGATTACGATAATAAAATCGGTGCAAAATATAAATTCTAAATAGAAAATTGTTATTGTTATAAACTCAAGAAGAGAAGTAGGATGCATATATATATATATATATCGGTAGCTTACGTCGAAAAGATCCTTCTTGCAATGGGATCATAACTTTGTAATAATTCGTTTTTCTTAACGCAACTGTAAAATCAAATAGTACGCAGCCATAGCTAAAAACGTTAATTAACAAAATAGCTGCAGTATAGACAGGATCAGTTGGGATTTTCAATAATCCTCTAATTCCAGGAGGATTGCTATTTGCTTTAATAATTAACACTTTATCAGCTTCAGTTGCAGGTATATTAAGGCCTCGGGTACTTCCCGCGTATGATATAAGTCTCACTGGCATGATTATGATCGAATATGATACAATAGTACATTGACAAGATTTAATTGTAAACACATAATCTAATTAGCTGGCTACAGTTTGTGTTGTCTGAACAGTGAGATAGATGGCGAAAGTTTTCTGAAAATTGGGAAATTTAAATTTATCAGGAAAAATTGCCTGTACTGAAGCAAAAGCCAAGTTTGGTTTCAGGTGCTCAGGGAGTATAGTAGTATAGTAAAGTAGCAGCGCACCCGTCCTCCACTTCATGATACTGCATTAACTAGTGTGGTTATTAGCAGTTATTGGAATTGAAGTAAGAAATAATATATATTATTCAATATGTGGAGTTGGACAACATTCAAATTCCACATAACACCATCTTTCTGGCAATGTAGAATGGCTAATGCGGCAATGACAGTTGTTGCGGAAGATAAATTTTGCTTTATAAGGTGAAGAATTTGAGAATAGCGGCCTCAAGTATTAGCTTATGATTGTTACAGGTAATCACAATCTTCCTGTGATTGCGCATGCTTATGATATTATTAGAAATGCTTAAAATCATTTTTATGGCTTGGCTTTTTTTAGTGTGATTATCTTCGACTATGATTTAAAACAATAATAAGTAACGGTTTGTATTTTTACGTTCTAGCCATTAAGTAAAACTGCAAAAAATATTTATCACTTTAGTGTATTCTATTTTTGTTTTGCACATTAACATTACTTTTATACCAATTAACTCATTCAAATAAGCGCATACACAAATTTAATTATAAATAAAACATTACTTTCTACTGAGATGCATTTCTAAAACGAAATGTTCAACGTGCGGTCTGTTTTATTCGTACGCACTATGTAACTTTTCTTGTAAGTAGGCACTGTTAGAGGAGTAACTTCATCCTGGGATTGCCTAAAAGGAGCTGTACTAATGTGATGTGTTGATAGATGCTTAGTTATGTCCTGTATTGATAACTGACGTGATCGACCCATTCTATGTGGTTCCGATGAATCAATTTTTAAAGATTCTAATTCACGATCGTGAATATTCCTTGTATTGACACTTTTATTTTGTTCTGAAACGTCTTCAGATGCTGCATCAATTTGATCCGCTGATTTTTCAGCTTTTATTTTAGTTGCATTATCTTTCTGAGGTGATGCAGTTGTGGATAACTCTAAATTAGCTTTGTCCCTATTTTTAGTTTGCTTCAAACCACTTGTTTTACTCCCTGAAGTTTTATTCAACCTAGCTTCCTGTGTAACATTTACTGGCAATGGAACTTGAATTAAAAGATTGGTATCATTGTTAATTTCGTACATGATATCTTTCAAAGTGTTTGATTTTATGATGGTTATTAAATTATGAATTGCTTTGATGCGTCCATCCTGCATACGATCATATTTAAATTCTGTTGTATTACCAGCTTCAGGCGGTAATTCTTTATGTAGGTATGACACGGGCCAATAACGAGGTTCACCAAATCCACCTGGTTTAGGTGGATCTAGAAACTGTCGGTTGAATTCTGACTCATATTCATTAAGACTTGGCATGTTTGGTGGAATTCGTGGACGTTGAATTGGTCTATTTGGTCGGAATGGTGGTGGTTGTGGAATATTTGAAGGCAAGAATCCATCAGCATATGGCGGTGGTGGATCATAGTCTGGGTTATAAAATGGTATATATGGTTTACGACCATCTGCACGTCTTTGAGGTGGATATGGATAATATCTCTCACTGCATTTGCGCCATTGTGTTCTTTCTGGACCAACATAACACCATTGGTAGTTGTAACCCTCGGAATATCCACATTGATGATCAGGGCGACAGCAATAATCCCAGGTACCGCGTTCACCACCTTCAAGATCACAGTACCAAAAACCAGCATCTTTATTCTCCCTACACAAGGATCCACGACGACATGGCCATCCACTGACTGAATAAACTCTCCAAGTATCCAAAGCAGTAATAGGACCATCTACAAAAACCGCTTTAATTAATGTACTTTATAAATTAGTAGCAAAAACGTACCATATTTTCTGAAATCAAATAAATCATCTCTTTTGTAACCGTAATCATGAGCGTGATGGCCATGAGGTCCATCATGTGGATGTAGTCTTAATGGTATTAAACCATGTCCACTTCCATGCCCTCCACCATATCTTGAAGTATGCGACCCAGTAAAACCGGATCCATATCCTCCTAATTTACTATGTCCATGTTCATGACTATATCCAGTAGGGGGGCGATGTGGTACATAATGATTACCTCCTTGGCTTTGACTACCATGACCTCCAGGTACAATTGTACTGTTAATGCTTACACATTCTGGATTATAATGGTCCCAAGCAAAAAGCCAAGATTCTTTGTCTGGGATGTAATCAATATTATTTAGTAAATCTCTTTGCAGAATGTCGGAGAGGTCACAGTTTGGTTCTCCTCTGCTCGGTTTGGTCCTAAAAATACAAACACTATAATCCAAGAACAAATAATAATAAAAGTGGTATGTACTTATAACTGAATGACATGCATTGAAACAAACTAGAATGCCTATATTTCGTACATTCTGTTTTGCAATCCAACTCAGAATCTACAGTCAAGGACTTTCTAATTGCCGATTGTTGAAGACGAGCTGGAGCGCCATATCCTACGTAACACACTAGAAAAAAATAACATTTCATATTAGATAATGAATGGGACGGTATTCAATGCAAATAATACATTGATCTGTTTTCGCTCCAATGATTGTAGACTCCTTCCCACGAACAGCAAAATGATTAGGTTCACAACCATGTCCAAAGCTCCCTCGTTCATAGATTTCAAATCCAAGTTCATTGGCAAACTGTGTACTGGGATCTATTTCCTTAAAGGGCCAATCAGTTAGGAGACAGTTTTCAATAGGACCACCTATAACTGCAGATCCATATCTGAAATAAAGAAACTCCAGTTTAATATCGGCTATTGTATATCGTTTAACAAGTAGTTAATACCTAAAACTGAATCCTCTGCACAAGAATATGGTCGACCGTAGACAAGCAATCTGACATTCAACAATGCTTTTCACCATTGTGGCTTCTCTAACGACCTTTTGATCTAATCTTTGCCCACTTCTAGTATGCCAAAAGCAGTCGGAATGTTCCTTCTCCAACGGAATTTGCTCTTCGCATTTCTTACGATTGTTCATTGTGTATATATCAAAGTCTCGATCAGGTTCCAAATCAGTGTAGAAATCTAATTGTTTATAATTTCTTTCGCTGAGATAACAGTTATCTGTTGGTATAGTAGAAGTCAAAGTATATCTATAGGCATATGACTGACATCGAAAATTTTTTTCTTTAAAGCACAATGTTTCACATTCGTAGATATCAGGCACCGAGTAATACTTCTTAACAATAATTTTATGCAATCGGAATCCAGTTGCAGTTCTTAATGAACATTCTTCCTTCAAGAAGTTATAACCAGTATGTTTGGAATCAACATCTTTATGTTCAACCGTATTACCATCGGTAGCTGGAAAATGTTCCTCCTGAATTGGATAGTCGTATGCACCATGCCCAGGTCCAACTCTTGAAGGACCATATTCAGTAGGTTTGGGTTGTCCAAAGTTATTTGAATTAATAGGTATCACTATACCAAATGCAGGTCTTGTTGAACCATAGGTTACACCTCCATATGATCCACCATAAGCATTGCCATAAACACCTCCATCATCTGGGCCATAACCAATAGAAGCTCCATTACTTTCAGATAGATAACTAGGTTGTTTCGGTAACAAATCATATGCTGGTTTTGGTGCATATGAATCCCCAGATGGTATATCATATGGAGATGGTATACTACTTCCGCTAGAATGTGTATGCCCATTGCCGTATGAAGCCCATGAATTGGACCCTGCTAAGCTCCAGTGGCTACGATCATGAGCCAGTCGTCGATCTGGGAGATATGAGGGAGAGTTGCGGTGATTGTTAAAATCGTAATTGTTGTGATTGAGTGATTGGTAATCTAGAAAGTTAGAAATTTGTAATTAGTGTAAACAGTATTAGTTGTCAAGTTAGTTGCAAGCAAATAAAACGAGCAGTTCATTAGTTTTCTTTTATTCAATTAAATCTTCATCAGAATTGTACAAAAATACGAAGCACACAATTATAAGTAAAATACAACTAAAGATTAGCTATTTTCTTATGTGCAACTAACTTTACAACTGCGTTCTAAAAAGATCCAAAAGTTTCCAAATCAAATTATCTATTGTTTGAATAAACGTGACAAATGTACAACAACTATGGCAGCATCTTGTTTTTGTTTTGTGCTGTCGACATAATTTTGTGCAATCTTCTGTACTAAGAGTACTTTTCTAGTCTAATCTACTATTTGTCTATTCTATGCTGCTTCTACTTCAAACGACACAACAATGTCAAGGGCACCTCTTACCTCCACCTCCAGCTCTTCCGCCATAATGCGAGTGTCCATGTGAATAATGTTCATCTGCACGTCGGCTTTCAGGCAGGTAACCACCGCCACCAGGTCGACGACGATCATCATATCTATCCTCGTTTCTATCGTGATATCTGGAATAATCTAATGGTCTTGGTGGAATAGAATGTGGACGTGGTTCAGGTCCACTTTCATAGGATGAATCAAGTCTACGATCTGCATAAAAATTACGATCATAATCTCTATCTCGAATGTAATCACGGTCGCGATTATGATCCTTCTTTCTGTCGCCAAATCCATACCCAAAACCACCTCCCTTACATTCTGGATAACCATTACGATCCTTTTCATAGATGTCATAATCAGGATCTGGATAGATATCACGACGCGAATCAACGCGGATCATTGGAAGATCTAACAATTCACAATCACCATTGCTACGACCTGTTGGGTCCAATCTAAAAGACATATTGTTTATTTTATCACAAGTGTACTTCAGTTATTAACTAATAAATTAAATAATTGTTGATGTCCTATTAAAATCAATAGGCGACATAACGTCAATTAAATTGAGTGAGGTCACTGCGACAAATCATTCAATGGGTTCTTTATTTTTGAAAAAAACGGTTGCATGGTCATCGTAATTATCTTCCACAGCCTTGGACTAGTGTGCTGTATGCAAGTGATGCACCGGCAAAAAAGACTTGGTCATTTCCTCTTGTTTTATTTGTGCATTTTCTGCATACTGGACATCCACGTAATTGCGTTGATAATTCATGAATCACGAGTGTAAATAAAGTTGCTATTATATTAATGCATTCAGAGTTCTTATCTAACCCGTTTTCACTTCTCTTTCTAAAATTACATAGACATTCATTGCTTTAAAAATAAGCATACTAATAGAAATTAAGACTAGGATTATAAAAATGTTAGTTTGACTATTATATATTATTCCAAGATATGGGTTTTTCTCGGTAAATTATAATAGACTACAAAACCTGATCCAACAACTTCCTTCATTCCTTCAGGTAAAGTCAAATTCCGCACCTCTATCATTGCGACTAGAAGTTATCATACAGTTTTATTACATTAAAAATGTTCTTATGTTTACTGCTCCAAATGAATTTAATACTCTACGTGTATAAATTCAATGTTATCTCGTAACATTTTCTTTCTCTTCGTCTCGTGCTATAAGCCGACATAAAGCGACTAATTAAAAAATAGTTATGATTAATAATCAGCAAATCTTTTGTTTGGACTTCTGAATTAATTCGCAAACGCAAATTAAATCCGACGGAACTAACACCCACAAACTTGAAATATGCAATGCACATCAAAGACATGCTTGAAACTTTTGTTTTCACGTTTGTTCTTCGCCAAGGTGTGAGAGTAACGAAGGCATTCACGTGTGTAGTGCAGAGTAAGCATTTACATACGTATCTGTATCTTATTTACAATTATCTTATACAATGACAGTAATCAAATGTATGAGAAATACTTAAAATTACAGATGTCAACTGTAATTTTACCTTTTCATCGCACATCACAAGGATATTAATTTCATTAAGCGTAAGCTAGGAATATTAAATAACTAATTACCTGTAGTTAAAGCCTTCACATACAAATCGCTTTTCATCCTGACACTCCTGCTGACAATCCTCAACTCTGCCGCAGGACAATGCACGCCTTACTAGACTGCGTGACACGCGTTTGCCAGCAAATGCTCTACGAAAGCAAGCTGAAAGCAAAACAACAATGTAAGTAAATTAGTCTATGTAACGCATAATCAAATTCGGATTTGCTTAGTTGACGTTTTAATTGTATACGTTTTGCAAGTATACAATTAACCCGAATTAATGCAAAATAAGGCTGTATCTTCACGCGCACTCAGAACAACAAGCACTTATAGTTCATAAATGCTTTCATTTTTAGTGTTTCATGTAGCCGGATTTGTTCATTCATCTACTACTAGCAATATAACGTGCCAGAAGGTGTTTTCATTATGGGAATTTTCATTGTTTTTCAAAAACAAACGGAATACGATGGAAACGAAATGAAAAGTGAGTAGACAGTCGTAATGAGGCCGTAAACTTGATATTCCCTACATTCGTGAATAACGTTACTACGCTAAACTAAAAGGAAATATGAATTTAATCTTATGCTGATTTTTAGCATCAGTACAGGATGTATTACCTAGCCATATAAGGAATTGTGTAATTCTGTCTGTCATTTATTTGTTTTCGTTATTTTGCCAATGAAAAATTTAGCACACTTGCTATCTGATCCAAATTTCTGAAACAATGAGCACACACTAGATGAGCGAGGATGATGTAAATTACTTTCTCTTGTGCAATTACGTCTCTCTCTGTGCCCATCGTTCTCATTCATTCAACCCGACACACAATAAATACTAGAGAAGATGCCAAGCTTAAACTGTAACACTAGCACACATATTTGATGAATTTATCATAATAAATAGATGTAAGACATCTGAATTTGGAAATAATATGATATAATTGAATGTGGAAGAATTAAAAACAACAATTTTATGAGGTTTTATGTCGTAATTCCTGCAATCTTGTTTTTAATATATGCAATGCTATTCAGTAAAGAGTAAAACTATTGTAAAATCACTAAACAAAGAATTTGATTTATTGAAAGAAATCAAAAACAAAATCTTAAAAATATATAATGTTATTTAATGTTGGTAGATCACTGCAAATTTCTTTTTAATTTTTGTTTCATGACTACCGTGACTCTCTCCTTCTTCCTAAAAAATCTATTTTCCAAAAATGTTGTAACACTTTTTATGATGTTTTAATTATGAATAATTGAGCTTCTATAAGGATTTAAATTTTATGACAGAGTAAAGTATAATTATAAACATTAATGTAAAATAAATCAATTCCAAGAAATTTATAAAATATATTACCTTTTGCATCTTCAACAATAATAATTCGACTCGGAAGATATCCACAAAGAACGTCTGATACCAAACACAAAACTATCAGTAATATCACAGCACACCAAATGCCCTTAAACGCCATTTCTGCCGCAAAATTAAAATGCCCCAAAAGATTACAAGTCCTAACTCACTTTTTCAATGCGCAGCACATTCAAAAAACACTATACAAATTGAAAACAATAATTTTAAATTGGTAACTGAAGCCGAACCGCCCATTTTGTGTCCCTAATCATCCTCAATCAATTACGTTTGTATCCACATTTCGCATTTATTACTTTGTCAATGTTTTTCTTTGCACCACACTCGCGAACCGCGCACGTGAACCAACTAAACGCCTCTTGGAACAGAGGTGTACGATACTTAAGAATCCACAACAATACCCAAGAGACTATAGGCCGTTGCGTTACAACGTGGAGTTGATGATGCTAAGTTTTCGAAATATTTGCAAAATGATCGAGCGTTGAAATGTGCATGCAATTGCCCAATTGCAAAGTGTCGTACAAATGCATGCACGTTGAATTGAAGACAATAAATAGGAATTAATTGCGGGTTTTAAGTCTTTAGATTGGCTTATGTGTAACAAATATTTAATGTATTTGTTAGCAGAGCAATTGATGTACTTTTCGTAGATTATTAGATGCTACTAGCCATCAGCATTTGGCGCAGGTTGAATTTATATACTCGGATTCAAGGCGCGAGAAACGTTGGTGGCGGTGCATTCTTTTCAAGGCAAATTTTCATTGTGGGATTGTTTAACAAGCTACCACTACGTCAATAGTGGTTTAATACCAAACCAGAAACAATTTGTTATAGTCAATTACCAAAGTGGCAAGAAAAACAGTAAAAATGACTCAACACAGGCAAATAATTGCATTGCATTTCATTATAACCTTCTTTATATCATGTTAAATTCCATCCTGCGTTTTCAAAATTAGGTTGTCCTATACCTACAATATGTTATTACTTCTAACAATGCGCTATAACGCATAATGCGTTAAATTCATTGCAACTCGAGCATAATAAAAGTAATGCAAATCTAGGCGAGGTTAGTGCCGACAACGCACAACAAACTGATCAAATCCATCCGCTTGTTCATTACACATGCATAATTGTTACTCTATTACCCATACATCTAAGGCTTCTAATGCAAAATGTTTAAATGTTTACAGTCAATACGACAATGCTCATCAACCAGTGCTCGTTCTATTAGTTCACGTCCAACCCAATGGTGATGCAAATTGTGGGAAACCATTAGCCAAAGAACACATCAAAGCGTGTTTGTTTGCCATACGAAGAGATCGCATCGATGGCAAACGGATGTGGATTAATTACTATTCAGCATTCTAGCATTGGTAGCCACCAACAGCAAGCACTAATCTATTTGCAGTTTTTAATCTTTATTCCTTCCGGAATGTCTTGATGTGATTTTAACTTATCTAAGTTCGCTTCGACTACTATAAAACTACACTGTGAGATTAATCTTGATGCAGACAATACGTTGACAATGAACTAAAACACTAGGTGGGTTTTTCTTGATTGATGCGTGTAAAAAAAAGTCATGAAAACAAAAGTGTCACTTCTTGATTCAGTGTGGGAACAAATAATTGGGGGCAATTTTCTCATGCGCAACGTGAAGCAAGAAGATTCTTTGTGATTCTGGAAAATATGACGTGATTCATAAACATTTAATATGCCTCTTAATGTCTTTAACTGACAGAGAAATATTTTCTGTATACAGGAAGACCTTGAATTACTAAAAATGTGTGTGATTTATCATTAGTATGTTTTGATTTTATGGTGATTAAAAACACATTTAATTAATGTACTTGTAAATATTGTCTAAATGCAATAAAAACCAAAATCTTATTGGTGTTTGAACTTTTAATTTGTCTTGCAACCAAATGCGAAGTTAGCGTACAGAACGAATTTCTTAAACTTAATTAATGCATTAATTAAATAGCAACAAAAGACAAAATTACCACCAATACATGTGTACGCATGGCTTAATTGTAAACAATAGTATTGAAACGATGAGGTACTCGATAACAAGTTAAACTTGCCGCAATTCAAGAACGCACTTGAAGTCTATCTTGAATTATTACGTAAATTTCGTGGCTTTAAATTATCCTAATGGGCGTTATAGCAATTCAATTAATTGCAGACAACATTGAACCGACAAGAAAGCAAGAATCATGTAGTCATGATGATGAGTCTAATTAAGTAATTATATTTGAACGATACACATCATAACAATTTCTTCAACTAGAAGCTCAATTAAGTAGCCTCTTTGTGGATAATTGAAAAAAGTTTGATTTTGCTCATATTGCACAACTTGTCCACAAAATATTTATGAACAACTCGAAAACGCCAAGTTAAAGTATAAGAGTTGAGAGTCTGAGACAAAGTGATTTCCATTGCGAAATAAAACGATTCATGGCCGTTACGGTCGGTTCCCTGGCTGAAAACTCACGGGCCTCATCAATGAATGAATGTGTTAATCTTGAGAGGATTTAATTCATTCCAGGAAGAGATAAGCACTCTATTATTATAATAACATTGAAAATACAAACAATCGAGTGGGTAAGTTTAGGCAAACTTGATTTAAGTTTTTTCTCTCAATTGATAAACTGAAAAGAGACGATAAAACTTGTGCTGATTTTCCAGTGTTGCTTATTTCTTTGTTAAAATAAAGTTGCAATGCAAACGCATTGCGTAATCTCTACCGTCTTGTTTTTGCAGTGTTTTGCATTCGACTTTAATGCCGCAATGATCATCAATCTTCTCTAAGCGCGCCGCAATCGCAACGTTAAGGTCTCTTTTTCTACTTGCATCAAAGCCTGCTCGATTTGCTCCTTACATATGTACTAACCTTGACTTGGCACCATAGAGAAAGAATATGCAAATGTGGCTAAACAATACCCGAACGGAAACCTAAATTTCAAACCTAAGTCTATGAAAAGATATCTCAAAACAGTTTGTATTCAGAAGTTTCAGTAAAACAGAAAACTACTCACCTGTTTTAATCTCCGTGATAATGGACGTTATCTCTTCTCCATGAGGACCTACACGTTGGGAGATGATTGCCCCTGAATTGGAAGCAATAGTTCCTCCAATCTGTGAATATTTCGTATTGTTTCTTTGGTGATAATTTCCACCAGCAAGCTTATCATGTCGACGGTTTCCATAATCAGATACTTCTGTACTTTGTTTATCACCATTATAATTCACATTCGGATTATTTGTATTATAAGGTCTGTTGATTGAATCTTTGTTCCAAGTAGGTCTGAATTGATTAGGTCCTTCATATGAATTTATTGGTCTATCAAATTGTGGAGGTGGTCTATCAGGGCTTCCAAAATTAGGTCGCTCAGGACCATCATAATCTGCAATACTGTGAGGCCTATTTAATTCGGGTCTTAGACTGGGTCTATCCTCTTGATAACCTTGTGGAGGTCTAAAGTCAGGAGGCCGTTGTCCATACGCACCATTAGGTCTTACTGGCCTTATTGGTATATCAGGTCTCTCTGGTCGATTTGGTCTGTCATATGGTCTATCTTCATAAACAGCAACCATTGGTCTGATATCCGGGCGGAAATTTGTTGGAACAACAGAGCCCATTCCATTGCCATATTCATATTGTGGTTTCCCAGGTCGACTAAACTCCATTTCAATTGAACCATACTCAGAAGTTGGTCTATCATCATATGGCGGGCGATAAAATCCATCAAGAAATAGTTTATCTGGTTTTGATTCCAATGATCCATATGAATTTATGCCATACTCATATAAGGCAATTGAATCTTTTATAGGTTTAAGTTTTTCATAACCACCCCACGACTCTGGACGCAACTTATCAAAATTTGGTTTTAATTCATCCATCATTGGATCCATAGGTCTATAATAACCAACACCAGGTCTAAGGTCAGGTCTACTAATTTCCGCTTGGTTGTAGTATACCTCATTATCAATTGGATCTCTAGGTGGTTTAAATATAGATGGACCATAAGCATCATATCCTTCCAAACTATACCTATCATAATCATTATAAGAACTTCCTTGGTATGAAAAACCCCCATTTCCATATGATTCATAGGAAGATCCTTGGTAGGGTCTAACAGGTCTATTCATTCCTTCATAGACAGGTCTAGGAATCTCATTAACATATGAATTTGTTACATAGGAATCATGATTTGGTCTAGGACGATTACTTTCATAATAAGGCCTTTCATTTAGCGGTTCATTAATTGGTCTATCTGATTGATCATAACTTAAACCTCCAGAGTTTGATGTCGCAGCTATTGCAGGTGACAATCCTGTATATCCTGGTCTGCCATGGTCAGGTCTTATTGATATTAAAGAAGTTTGAAGAATTTGCGGTGTTCTTGGTGGTTGTGGTTTACCAATGGAAGCATAACCACCATCTCCATCATATAAGGTACCACCATAAGAAACAAATGGAGTAAAATCAGTACTCGGTTTATTGTTTTTAATATCAAAGTCCCCAGTGGGTATTTCATCGGATTGGGCCATTTGCGTTGAAGGTTTCTGTGCGATGACAAGTTTACAACCCAATTTTTTGATGTACAAATCAAAATCTTCATCCATTATTGTTCCAATTGGTTTAAGATCTGCTGTTTCTTGAATTACTTTTTTACTGAGCTCACAACTAGCGTTACCTTTTACACCAATTCTAAAAGAAATCATATTACATTATATCTCTTTTCACTTAGTAATTCTGTGAAATTACCCAAAACTAAAGGTTTTACATGTATCTTCTTCCATTGTGCATTCTCGTTGACATTCGGAAACTGTATTCACATCCAACGTCTTGTAAACATCGGAAGATTTCAATCGATAGCCAATTGCCTGACGTTCGAAACAATCTAAACATGATTAGACAGATATATTGCAAAAAAGTGGTCTCAGAGTTCTAGGAAAGAATGACGGAATTATTGTGTGATGCCCTGAGGAATTATTTTAGTAGAGCAATCCAGCCAAATATAACATTGGCATCATTAAATATTACACAGATTCTAATAATTTACAGTTAGTCAATTTATATTTTCTTTAAACAAGTCTATGAATAGTACGATATCAAGCTATAATTTGTAAGAATTTTCAGCATTTTATGTTTAAATTGAACAAAACATTGCGCAATTAAACTTCCGCCGATGTAAACAATTAAAGTGAACTCTTGTAATTCACCGAGATTCTCGTATTTTTAATTGTTTTAAATTACATCCAATAGTATGGTACATACTATGATTACTACACAAGTATTTTATAGTGCTTGATTCACATTTAATCATTCCAAAAGAAGAAAAATAATAAATTATTAGTTTGAACGCCCATAATTATAAAACAATCTTTGTGTTACTTACCATTTTTAATAACACTAACTTGACTGTCAATCGTTACACATTGAGTGAATGTTACGAATCTTGCTAAAGTAATTACACTTAGAGTTAGCAGATGAATATGGAAAGTTTGGCGTCTACGTCGCATTTTATTATTATTATTAAATTCAAATATTTTAAAAATAAAACAAAGTTATTTATAGTAATTGTAAGAATACAATACAAAATTAATTATGCAGCATTTTATATTCTTGTTGTTTAAAGCACTTTTAGCGTATCCAGTCGTAATAGTTTATGTTTATTGCGTTGAAAATATATTTCAGTATTTCATTTAACGTCTTATTTTATTCTCAAGCACCTGTTAAACGAACCTCCACCGAACCATCACTGACTCGACAATTTTCGAGCGTCAAACTTTTGTCTCTTCTCCACGTCTGAGAAGCCAACCACCTGAATGACGGCACCAACAGGAAGTCCTAACACTAAGCCAAAAGTCACGAAAAGTCACCAGAGTTACGTAGGAATGCTCTGTTCGACTAGTCACATGCTGGTATCTACGAATGCGATCAGGTAACATGTGTATTTTATCTCACGCGAACAAAAACGTCCTCCTGACCAAAAAAGAACTGCTAATATATATATATATATATATATATATATATGAAGTTAATTCTAGCAAACTTCGTATATGTGTGAGTTAAATTGTATACCAACGAACGAATTAAGTCATTTTATTGCTATTGCTATTACTTGTTAATAGGCATTAGAAGGAGTTCTTTAATGGTAATCGTCAGACGGAACGAAACCAGTTGCTCTAGGACCAAGCAGTGCTTAAATTTGCAAAGAGCAATCTGATCATCGTCCAACAATCACATTAGCGTTCGCATTAGGATTACACTGAGTGGAGCAATAAAAATGTAAATTTGTTACATTGCGCATAACAATTTACAATGATTAGGTCTTAAAGTATTCTATTTGAAGGCCAAACGCATGCAAAAATAAATTACGGAAAGGAAGTAAAGAAGGCTTAGTAAGATTTTGTTTACAGCTGATATTCCAATAAATTATAAAAAGCTGAATGTAATTTGAGATCGTTGTTATAATCATCATTTCAAAATCAAACTTAAGTAATGTCCCAGAGTCTTTGGATTGCACAACATTTAATCTTCAATTGTTTTGTTGCCTAGTTTTGGCATAATTTAATTCACCATTTTCAATCTGTTTTTATCCTCCCAATCATCTTCATTCTGCCCAGATGTTAACTGAACTTAGCAATATCTTTTGTTTTGCAACTCTGCGAATTTAATACACAACTTTTAGTGGGTATACATTCAACGTCATAAATAAAATTTGAAATTTGGTTTGTGTTGAGTGAGTAGGTTACTCACCTTCCAAGCTAATCTCGTTTTTGCGTCCTCATCATCATCTTCGCCGCAAAGCAAATTTATATCTTAGATATCACGCTATTTATTATAATAAGACTAGATTAGCTCTACTAAGAATAATTAATGAAACCCCAATATGAGTAATTTCCTCTTATTATTGCGGTGTACTGTCAATTTTGCTATTCTAGTTGATGTTTTCTTGTTATTTGATAATTGTCTGGTATAATCGTGATTGCAGGAGATACAAATATGAATTAAATCCTGCCGATGATTTTGTTAGGAGCGATAGCTTTGTTAGAATAGTAATCTGAAAGTTTTTCTGTAGCAAATAGTACAGTTTTAGTATGCAACAAAATGTGCATGATTTCTGAACTTAGCAACATTGGCATATAATAGATATAATTATTAAGTTATAAACCAAATTGTGCATTGTTTGACAAGTAAAATTCCGAAAGTGGCATGAAAATTCAGAAAGGGGTTAGCTAGGGTTGGTTTGTGACGCTCTGAACTTCCCTAAACAAATTAATAACAATACATATTTATAAATGTTTAAATTTTCTATCAGGTCTTTAAAAATTACATCAGCATCGACTTGAAAATATATCTTAAGGCATGCATGGGTATGCATTAAGATAATTCAGGTAATAAAATGCATTGTGTACATTAATGTAACCTCATTTTCGAATCGCACACTTGTTGATGATACGGAATAACCGTTAGAAGCCCTTCACTTTGACTTCATGTAACTTTAACTGAACACATCATTCTCTCACTGTGGAAATAATGTGTTTTTCGTTTTAAGTAAAACCATAGATTAAGAATAACATGGAAAATAGAAAACAAAGCTTTGCCTATGAAGAAATTGGTATCATTGGCACAGGTAAGTATTAATATTCCTCACTTATGAGACACATTTTAATTTCAATATATAATTTATCTTAGGTGCCTATGGCATGGTCTACAAAGCATATGATAAAAACACAAACACATATGTAGCTCTGAAGAAAGTAAAGGTACCTCTAACTGAAGATGGTGTACCCATGAATACTCTCAGGGAAATAGCTCTTCTTAAACAACTTGACTCACATGAACATCCAAATATTGTAAGATTATTGGATGTTTGCCATGGTAAGAAGGTTGCCAATGAATTGATTATGTTCTTGGTTTTTGAACATTTGGAAGAAGATCTTGCCTCATTTCTTAATAAGATTCCCAATCCACATGTTTTGGGTTCAGTAAAAATTCGTCAAATGTCTGAAGAGATTTTAAAAGGTGTTGACTTTTTACATTCCCACAGGATTATACACAGAGATCTGAAACCACAAAATATCTTGGTGTCAAGTGCTGGACATTTAAAGCTTGCTGATTTTGGACTTGCCAAGACGTATGACTTTGATATGAAGCTAACTCGAGTGGTTGTCACACTTTGGTATAGAGCACCAGAAGTACTTTTAGAAGTCTCATATGCAAGTCAGGTAGACATTTGGTCTGTTGGTTGCATCATTGCTGAATTGTATTCATTATCTCCATTATTTGTGGGTGAATCAGAGATTGATCAGTTGAATAAAATATTCAAGTATGTTGAAAACACTGCTAGGTATGATTATCTAATGAATTCTATTTACATTTAGAATTTTGGGCAAACCAGAAGAAAGTGAATGGCCTGCAGAGAATCCAGTGCAGTATGAATCATTCCAAGTTAAGGATCATGTGAGCCTTACAAGCAAGATATCAAATTTATGTGAGAATGCACATGATTTAATTATGGTATGTTACATTTCACTTACAACTTTGGAATATTGCATGAGTAGTATTGTATTTTGCAGGGAATGCTTAAATTTGACCCAGCAAAAAGGATCAGTGCTGGAGCAGCTTTATCTCATCCCTATTTCACAGAGGAACCAATCAATTCATAATTCCACTATGCTATATTTATGGTACTTTATTTTTTAAAATGTATGACTTCATGAAACAACATCACATGAAGCAATTATATGATTAGAATATAAGGATCTGACGTAGGATTAAGTTTCTTAATTAAATTTGTTTACTACTGATTAGTTAGGAAGTAGTAAATGTCCAAATTATAAAATAAAAGGGTCAATAACTTTTTTAGACTTGACCTGAATTATTATCAAAAACATTACACATATCAACAAGATAGACTTTGATTATTTCTTGAACCGGATTTAATTAACGATTTATATTATTGCATTTAAAGATTTGGATCGATAAATTGAATTAAAATGAAAGAATGAGTTCTTAATAATTAAACAATAACATGCAAATGAAATATAACATTTCTGTAGATTGGTTGCACGAAATGAATACTCTTATTACCACATGTTGTACTTTTGCAGTTCCAACAACTGCTAAGAACCCTCGTAGTTGATGCAATGTAATGAAGTGGGGGACGGGTACGGTGTTAGTGTATACAGGCATGGGCAACAGTACACTCAATTTAAGTGTAGACCTTTACACTTTCCTTATTGTAGGATACTAGTTTCTTACAATAAAAATGAAGAAAATCTAAAAATACAAGACATCACAAGAAAATATTCATACCTGAACATGTACACGTTTTTCTTATTTTTGCGATTTTTAATACATTTAAGTGTTTCCTTTTCTATATTTATTGTCTTTCATCTATGCTCGTTATTGTTATCAAAAGTTGTTATTTGCATCCATTTTTATATGACGTCGATAAATCAAAACAATATTTCACTCTTTAGTAACCGCCAATTAAGTAGAGATGATTACACTGATGCAGACGAAAAGTCTGTGTCCGGTTCACAAAACATGCGATAAGAGATAAAACTGCTTTGATTCGAATACTATTGCCGTCTAGTACAGAAGTGACAAGATTTATAAACAACAGAAATGCGCGCAGTTTCAACATTTTCAACAACCTGCGCTAAGTTAGAAGTACTTCTAAGAAGTACATATAAATTATATGGTATTATGGAAACAATAAAAATGAACAAACCATCAGGAAGTGCATTGAGCAAAACGTGTCTCATCTTTCATTCGGTCGTCTTGGTACACCACTTGGTAACTTTATATCACATATTTGCTTTGGCAGATGTTAAATTACCCGAAGGACGGGCAAAGGATATGTTGAGTTTGGGTCCTAGATATTTCACAAACTGGAATATTGTGAGTATAAACCTGCTTGAAGATTTTTGATTTAAAATATCTCTTAACATTTTAGATCAACCAAACTGTTTACTTTTTCATCGCATTAATATTGGACCTTACATGGTTCATGGAAAAAAGAAAAACAGTCGACTACTGGAAATCAATTATTGCAAAATATAATAGTTACTTGTATAATATCATCTTATTCCCCGCTAATCTAATGGTTTTTTTTGGGTTTTGGGGAATGTTTTCCATTAAAAGAGATTGGGTTCTTCCTCAACAATTAGAAGACGTTTTTCCGTTTTGGCTTAACACTGCTATTCATACTACCATTATTCCTGTTCTCTTTTGCGAACTATTTGTGTATGCAGGAGACATGCCTCGTCCAAAATTCAAGACAGCTTTAATGATGGTCAATGTTTATATGGGAATTTATACCATACAGTAAGAACTAAACTAGCAAAACTTATTTTTGTATTAAGATTACTTTTTCTCGTACTATTTTGTTAATGTTTAATGCGGCATATTTTTCGGCTTGTTGAATTCTAAAAACAACTGAAATATGTCTACTAGAGAAGACTGAAAACGGTTTAAACATTAACAAAACAGTAAGTGTCCAAATAAAGTTGTCTCAATTCAATTGATATCATACACTTCGTGCGCAAAATGAACGAAACCATAGAACTAATTTTATTTTCTAAATTAGCACTTGAATTAATATTGTTATAGATTTTTCCAAGCATATTTCTCAACTGGATTGTGGATATATGGTATTTTTGCTGATGTACCCAACTGGACCCTCCGTGTAATATTAATTATTGCCAATTTCCTTGTCTTGTCGGCGTTCCTCAAGATAGGATATTGGCTTCAGAACTACAGATCGCAAAAGAAAGTTGCATAAAGCACAACAAATGTTTGTACATATTTAGATTTTAGGATATCTATTTTGAATAAAAACGAAACTATTTAAATTTCTTATTTATATCTTTTTTGATTTTATTTAAATTTAACTTTTGAATGAAAGTTCAGTTTATCTGGTTAAGCCATCTGCAGTCAGTATGTTAGCACTACGACTGGCACGAAATTTAATTTTGCCTAAAGTTCCTCCAGTTTCTGTCATTCCTGTTCTACAAATACCCAATACTATTTTGTTGTGAAGTTCAGAAAGGAACAAAACGAACAATTACTAACTAAAATGCACTGCGCAAAGCCAGTGAACACTGTATTTAATGTAATAAACCAACTAATTACACAAAAACTTGTAAAGAGGCATTACTACAAACAAATATTCCACCTTACCGGGCCTAACCTTAATTTGCAGAGCGATTATACAGAATGTGCTACAAATGTAACAACCAGGAATTATGCAAGTAAAAACGATAAAAAACATGTGAATGTTGGAACTATTGGTCATGTGGACCATGGCAAAACTACCCTAACAGCAGCAATTACAAAAGTCCTAAAGGATGATGGCTTAGCTGATTATGTGTCATATGATGAAATTGATAAAGCCCCTGAAGAAAAGGCAAGAGGTACTTTGAATATTAAGTTGTATAGAACCATTACTGAATTGTTAGTATTTTAGGAATTACTATTAATGCTGCACACATTGGTTACAGCACAAATAAAAGGCATTATGCTCATACTGACTGTCCTGGTCATGCAGATTATGTAAAGAATATGATATCAGGTGCATCACAAATGGATGGAGCAATCTTAGTAGTTGCAGCTACTGATGGTCAAATGCCCCAAACAAGGGAGCATTTATTACTAGCCAAACAAGTTGGAATAACTAAACTTGTTGTGTATATTAATAAAGCTGAAGTTGTTGATACTGAAGTAAGAAATTCAAATTATAATGATTTATCGAATGATAGAGAATGATATTTATAGGTTTTAGATTTGGTTGAATTAGAGGTCAGGGAATTACTTTCAGATTTTGGTTTTGATGGTGATGGCACCCCAATGATTCGCGGTTCTGCTTTAGAAGCACTAAACGGAAAAGATACAGTATTTGGCATTAAATCCATCCGTGGCTTATTGGATTGTATTGATAACTATATACCTGATCCTGAAAGAGATCTAAAATCTCCATTTATGCTTCCAATAGACAACGCCTTTCTGGTTCCTGGACGTGGAACAGTTGTAATTGGCACGATTGCAAGGGGCATATTAAGGAAAGGTGTTGCAGCTGAGCTAGTTGGTTTTGATTCACAAATTAAAACAGTTATTAATGATATTCAAGTGTTCAAAAAGAGTCAGTCTCAAGCCATGGCTGGCGATAATATCGGAGCACTCCTCAGAGGAGTTAAACTGAAGACAGTACAAAGAGGCATGTTGCTCTGTGCATTGCACAGTGAAAAAGTGAGCAACAGATTCAAGGCCAGCGTTTACTTTTTGAGTCGTAATGAAGGAGGCAGGAGCAAACCAATTCTCTCCAAATATATTCAGCAGTTGTTTAGTAAAACTTGGAATATAGCGTGTCGAGTTGATTTAGGTAAATAACTTTTCCTATATAGGCTAAATTAAAATGTTGCTCTATTTCAGATGAAGATATTAGTATGATAATGCCGGGAGAACATGGAAGCGTATATATAACATTGCTTCAATCAATGGTAATGATAAATGGACAACCGTTCACAATCAGAGAGAATAACACAACGGTAGCAACTGGAATTATTACAGAAACACTGCCTGCAGTACACATAGCAACAGGTTTAGGGAAATTAGAATTATAGATGTGATTAAAGTGAAGATAGTCATAAATCATATACTAAAATAAAAATGTTTTAATATGAAAATTTGCTATTATACCACATACGATTGATAGGTTGCTAGAGCCGGTGCAACCGCCGCCCAATCTGGAAATTTCGCTATAAAGTCATCGAATGCCACGGTTTTAGTTTCTTTTTTAAAATTAAAATATTTTCCCGATGCAACAATAGTCATTAATGGTATGTCGATATTTGTCGCTTGCACGTCTACAGTAAACTCCAAATTTGTTTTTGTCTTGCCATAAATATGCGTGATAAAAAAAATCTCATCACTTTCAAATGAAACAAGACTTGTTCGAAGTACCTTTGCCCCATTCATCGGTTCAATAAAGACGGTTAAATGATCTGGACCTTCAATGTTGAAGCTGTATTGTTTTACAGTAGAGGAAAGATTTTTAGTTGAGTAATTCAATGATGTTGTTTCGTTAATAATGGCCTTATCGAAAGGTTTCCAGGAATTTAAGTGACTAAAACAGTGCATATTTAGCAGTTGTATAAACGCTAAGAATGGCTATAAAATGACATACAGAAATTGAATATTTCTAGCGTTTGAAACAGGCAAGCCACATACTGGATATTTTTTGCAATCTTCGGAAAGATCATACGAATCATTTAATCCAATTTTACCTTTTACGCTGTTTGGCGAATTTCTGTCATTGTTAGGGATATAGATGCCATAGTTTTCTGATATTTTCCCTTCGGCATCATGATGAATACGATTTGTATGCTGAAATATGTAAATATCATTTGAAGATATTAAAATAGGCGCATGTATGACTTACGTAAACATTAAATCTTTGCGGTGTTGGTGACTGATCATTACCATTATAAGGGAAAGCGCAGTTTGTGACTGTTACTATGAACGATGCCAAGAACACCAGAAAGAAAAATATTGGGATTATATATTGGAGGCTGACTAATGCAAGAAATGGGACCTGCAAGCGTAATAATAACAATTTATACTACTACAGACATTTAGAGAACCCAAAGCAATGTTTTGTAAACTTTGGGAAAATTCGCCGCGCTCAAAATGATTTTACTAATTTATATCTAAACTATAAGCCAACGATCTTAACTGGTCTATCTGCCTGGAAGAGATAGGAAGATATACCGAGAAAAACTTGATACAGGACAATCGACGGAAGACCCTAACCACTGTCTCCCCAATGCTAGTTAAATGCTTTACTACCGCACTCCCTAGCTCAGTTTTATAGCGAATTTTACAGTGCGTCATTTCTTGTCCATTTTGTAAACCGTTGATCTATTGAGTACTTACATATTGTGTTGCAATCAGTAGTAGAATCAAAACAGAAAGCATACTTATAAACAATTCAGGGTTTGTCTGTGAACCCAATCGAGCAGTGATTGGAATTAAAAGAGCATATACCACAGTTGACATATACATAGTAATAATAGTTGGAAATATAGTACAAATAAATGTACACACTTGCCATTTTCGCACTAAAAATAATTACTTTGCATTGAAAGAAAAACATTTTTTTTAATTTACTATAAGTACTATACCTGTGCGTTGCCATTTATAGATTAAAATAAAGGAAGATGATAACGTATTAAATAGTACCAGCAGCATAACACAGTAAACACTGCGCATTTTTAATATTGTACCTATGAAAAGAATAAAGCTCCAAATTATCCTAGTAATATGCATTTGAATTTGACTTTGGATTCCGAGACTTTTTCCCTGCTACAAATGATAGAATATGTTGCAAAATATTTTCATCGTATTTTTTAGGAACTTACGTTTGGACCAAAATAATTCAATATCCATGATGAAATAGTAAAACATCCAAGAATAGGAGCAACGTACAATCCCATTATTATAAATGGGTGACCATACCAAGCCATTGTACTGTTTGTTAGGTCTATAAGAATTGCAATTATAAGGGCAAAACCAGCGGCTAGAACCCAACTTCCAAATATTGTGAGTGTCGCGTATAGTAAATACAACATGCTTGATTTGTTCAATCCTAAATCAGAATTCAGAAATAGAATATTAATGTCAGAAATTAATGATCGTACCTAGTTGCATATTTTTCATTGAGAAAAATGCGACCATGAGCGAAATTATGGCAACAATCATGTTAATAATGTAAGCAATCAGTGCTGAATAACTAATCAGTAACAAATTGAAAAAATCGAAGTAAACGACTTTATTTTTATCTTCTTCCATATGCTCTGGATCATTTGCTAAACTCTTCACCAATGCTAATAAATTACTTCCTGCATGTTGATAAGATCCACGTGGTAAATTATTGAAACTATCATATTTTGTATGATAACGATATCCATTATTCACGAAAGCAATATCAAAACCTAACAAAAGTGTTTTGTTAATCATAGTTATGAAGTGTTTGATATTCATTGTATTGAGATGTGTTTATCGGAATGTTACTTCCTTCATTTTTCGTACTTCCCAGCTTTTCTTCAGCCAAAGACGAAGAAGTCAACATACCGCAAACGTTTTTACCAGATCAAATATTTAGTAAGTGTCAAAGTAAACTTATCCCAATACAATAAGGTATCCTTGTTAAGTAACTAACCAGATAAGTTCCCGAACTCTGCAAATACTCGATAATCTGTATCGGATGGAAGAATTCCACTTTGAATGATTTCTTCGCCTATTGATGACGCAAAGGGAAAAGGCACCGATGCATAATGTGCCATTAACGCCGAGGATCCATGTGGTCCCGATTGAAATAAAATAGCACGTCCACCATATCCAGTCGCTCCTAAATTAATAATAGTCTTGCATGATTTACTCCACTTATGTTGAGTTATAAATGCATGGGATGCTCGTAAAAAAGTCTCTTCAGCGCCATTAAACAGGAAAATAATGTTACGTTCAAATGTGTGCTCCTTTTGCGTTAGTTTTCTCAAAGTTTCTAACATTACTGCCACCATTATTCCATCATCAGATGCACCTAATTTGAGGACAAATAATGCAATTTTGTTATTTCTTGAATCAACAAAACTATTCGGGATTTGAGTATTACCTGGACTAGATGGAACTGAATCAAAATGTGCGTTAATTAGAATACTTTCGTCCGTATTTCTGCCATCTATTTTTACAACAATGTTCTGCACATTTGCATATGAATTGATCAAACCACCTGAATAATTCAAATAATATGCTCCACTGGCTACCTGCTTATCCACACTGATTGTAAAATTTTTATGTGCATCTTTAATAATTTTGTTAATTTCATTGCTTAAATACTCCACAGCAAGCACTTCATTTTCATTGCTTCCAACTATTCTCGGGCCAATGTCAGTCAATCCTTTGAGGATAAGTTGTGCTCTTTCAGCTATAAATTCATTTGGATAATCTGTCTACGAATATAGGATTTTAGAATATGTATTACATTTATGACTCATTCACAATAGTCTATTATGCTTACCTCCTCAGATATTTTATAACTACTGGGAGCCCAAGAGTTAAGTAAATAAATACCAGCGTAGAGAACACACAGAACAAAAATCACTGTGAATGCAATATACGTAGGTATAACATGAAGAGTTTGTTTCATTTCAAAAGATGTACTTGAAGTATATGATTCACTCGATTCTCGTCTGGTACGTTCGTTTAGTTGCATGTTTATTCTCGACATTGCCATTGGCGAATGTCGATGAGCCAGTTGGTACATTCCAATTGTTGAAATACCTTCTACTTTTTGAGGTATTTGTTGCATGGCGTGTCCCTTTGATTATTTTTGTTTGAACGCGAAGTATAGTTATGCCAAATTAAATTGCTTTATATACGATTTTGCACTTGGAATATATTTCTAAAACAAACATTTTTAGATAAGTGGAATGGTGCGTTAAGTGCATTATTACTAACTTAAACCTCAAGGTACTTTTACCTTATACATGTAATTTCAACTATTATAGCATTTTACACAAAAAATGGAACATCACAATTTATAGATTTTTATCTAAAATGCGCACCTGAAACATTTGAAGTTCGTTTTGTACCAGCGCAACCCAGTTTTGGCATTTACAATTAGAATTTTCAATCCAAAGGTTCCATAAGGCTTTATAAACAAAGATGAAAAAGCGTTTTGATAAAAATTGTGACTTATTCAAAAATTGTTTGAGTGCGTTGGTGTAAATAGATTTCGGATGTGGGTTCAAATATTGTAAACATTTTAAGGTACTATCGATCGGTGTATTAAATAGGATATCTATTTATGTTGTCATAGAAAATATACCATAAAATTAATGAATACTGTATATGCGTGTTCTAAAAATAATTAATATTACATTTATATGTATTTTATGTTTATTTAAATATTTAGACAGGTGCAGACATCTTAAGTTATTCAAAAGTTATACATTGATTCTCCTTCATCTCAGAAATCTGCAAAAGAAAGGGAATTTTCAAAACCATGGGAATCTGTAAAACTAAGATAATCTGCAATAGATTTTATCCAGCTATTGAAAAACGTTTACTTCTAGCCAAAGTAGAGGCCATACTAATCCGAGCGTTCCACCAACACCCAAATACTATTTCCCTCTCAGTTTTACTCACAAACATAAGATATCTTAATGCGTTCAGTGGAACATCAACAAATATCAGTTATTCATTTAGCAGATTTTTAAAGAAAATCAATTTATGACTTTAGAGTATCTGAAGATGTTTGCACCTGCCTGGATATTCATAAATTTAAAATAATAACTATTTGGACTGACATTACTTATAAAAATATTTGTGTTACACGCAGCGACAATTACATACATACATAGAAAGTGCATTCCCTTGGTATATTTAGAAGGTAAAGTGAAAATTGTTTTAAAATGCAGTCGTACGCAACTAAGCCAGCATGTATAATTCTCGAAATACGTGAAATTTATAATTAACAAATTTGACTTTTTTAAAACATTTCTAAATCGTAGTCTCGCAGAATGGATGAATGCAGCTCTACTTCCATACTTCTATACGTTGCACTTCTATAC
>JAODGC010000011.1:1876144-1917177 GCA_027574925.1 Ecitoglossa quadriceps | reverse complement strand
ACATTTCTAAATCGTAGTCTCGCAGAATGGATGAATGCAGCTCTACTTCCATACTTCTATACGTTGCACTTCTATACTTCTATACAGCGATGAAATATAAAATCAATATAATACTTGAGTGTTTTATCTATAAATTTATTTGTCCTTTTACAATTATGTAATGAAATGGTTTGGGGCAAATGCCTATTTTATGCCGCTGGTTAACTTTCCAGACTCTCCAAATACTGAAATTACTCCAAGACCTACAATTGGCAAACATTTTGCTACCTCAATTTATATTATATATGACTGGTATGTCGCCAATCCTGGAGCGACATCAGTCCAACTCGGAAACTTTGCAAGAAAATCATCAAATTCTTTAATTTTCCGCTCCTTCTCATTAAAGTTATAATATTTGCCAGATGCAACTAAATGTAACAATGGAATATTCAAATTCTCTGCTTCCATGTCTAGAGTAAACTCCAAATTTGTTTTTTCCTTGCCATAAGTATGACTAATAAATAATATTTGATCAGTTTTAATTGGGGCAAGATTTGTCTGAAGTATTTTCGAACCGTTCACGGGTTTAATTAACACGGTTAGATGATCCGGTCCTTCAACAATAAATTGGTACTGTACCACATTGGAAGAAAGAGTTTTGGATGTGTATGTCATTGATGTGGTTTCCTTGATAACTGCCTTGGGAAAAAGTTTCCATGAGCTTAAATGCCTGTAAACAAAAATACATTAATTGTGCAACATAGCCGCAAAATTCTATGCATTAACATACGCTGAAGGAATACTTCTTGTATTTGCAAGTGGCATGCCACATGCTGGATATTTTTCACAATCTTCAGAAAGATCATAAGGCTTTAGTCCAATATCTTCCATTACACTATTAGGCGAATTTCTATCATTATTCGGTATATATATTCCAGAATTTTCTGTAATGCGACCTTCCGCATCGTAAAAAATCCGATTAGTGTGCTGCAAATATTTTTATATAGTTTAAAGCTACCATATATATTTAAACAAATAAACAACGTACAAAAGCATAAAATCTCTGCGGAGTTAGAGATTTGCTGTTTCCACTATAAGGAAAAGCGCCATGTGCAACAACGACAAAAAACGTGACCAAGAACACAGCAAAGAAAAATAGTGGAAGCAGATATTGCCGCCTTACTTGTACAGTAAACGACATCTAAAAATGATAAGAGAACTAAGCTGTTGTAAAAATGTAAAAAAAACTCATGAACTAACGTATTGTGTTGCAATAAGTATCGAAATCAAAACGGTGAGTAAGCCAATTAAAAATTCAGGATTCGTCTTGGATGTAAATCGCCCCATAATAGGTATTAAAAGTGAGAAAATCTCAACAGACATGTACATCATAAATATGATTGGAATTAATGAAAAAATAATGTAACACAGTTGCCACTTCCTCACTGAAAAGAGAATATCAATATATTGTACCAAATAATAGACAAAGTAATTACCTGAATTCTCCCATTTTAAAAGTGAAATTACCAAAGACGCAAGGGTATTAAAGAGTATCAAGACCATAATGAAATACACACTGCGTATTTTCAGCAAAGCTCCAACAAGTAGAGCTAAGCTCCAAATTAATCGAGTCGTATGCATTTGAATTTGACTTTGAATTCCTAGACTTTTTCCGTGGTAAAAATATATTATTATAGAGGTATTCTTATAATTCTTTAGTAAATACCAATATGGCATAATTACTTACGTGTGGACCAAAATAATTAAATATCCACATGATGCTACAAAAACTTCCAAAGATTGGTGCAACATATAACCCAAATATGATAAAGGAATGCCCGTACCAAGTCATGGTATTGTTTGTTGCGTCTATAATTACTGCAATAAGCAGAGCAATGCCTGTTGCCACAACCCAACTTCCTAGTGTTGTACCTGTGGCATATAATAAATATAAACCACTTAATTTGTTAAATCCTAAAAGAAATCTAGAGAATAATCAATTTGTTCCATTTCATTTAGAATATAGTACCTAAATTCAAACGCCTCGCCGACAAAATAGCAGCAACAAAAGAAAAGATCACCACTATAATATTAATAATATAAGCAGCCATCACTGAATAACTAATCAAGAACCAGTTAAAAATATCAAAATAAACCACTTTGTCATCATCTTCTTCGAAACTTGAAGATTCCTGAGCCAATCTCCTTACCAATGCCAATAAATTGCTTCCTGCATGTTGGTAGGACCCAAGTGGTATATCTTCAAAGTTATCATTTTTTGTGTGATACCGGTAGCCATTTTGCGAAAATGCAAAATCAAAACCTATAGAAAATAATTATTTGCACAAACATTTAAGCTATTTACTACTGACAGCTCTATATACTAACCAGATAGATTCCCGAAATCTCGAAATACTCGAAAATCAGTGTCGGATGGAAGTATTCCACTTTGAAAGATTTCTTCCCCGGCTGCTTGTCCATATGGGTAAGGCACAAAACTGTAGTGTGACATTAACGCGGATGAATGCTTGGGTCCCGATTGAAATAAAATAGCACGTCCACCATGTCCACATGCCTCCAGATTAATAATAGTTTTGCACGTTTTGCTCCATTTATGTTGTGTAATAAAACCATGTGCTGCTTGCAACCCAGTCTCCTCAGCTCCATTGAGAAGAAAAATAATATTACGTTCATATTCGTTTTTTCGTTGAGTCAACTTCCTTAGAGCTTCTAACATTACAGAGACCATTATTCCATCATCAGATGCTCCTATATGTAAACCAATTAGATAAGGTGCAATATACAATTGAAATTAATTGAGATAAATATATCCCTAGAGTCAAGTACTATTAGATAATTAAAAACTAAATCCAATAAAACCCAGTTTTTCTATAATTGAAACCATTTTTGTACTTATGAAGTCCCTAAATGCAATAACAGTTAATATGTTTCAGGGTAACTGCAAACAACTTTGTACTTTTATTCAATAAATAGTTCCACCCATAAAGAATATTTTAAAATAAACATTTTCACTAACATTTTTATTACAGTAAAAATGAAAAGAAGTTTGCAGTAATCTGATATTAATTAAAATATAAAACTCCTTAACATGTTTTAAGTTTGAACTGTTAAGTAACTCGTGCATTATAACAAAATTGATGATTAATTACCTGGACTCGTGGGAACCGAATCAAAATGTGCGTTAATTAAAATACTCTCTTTAGTATTTCTGCCTTCAATCATAACAATAATATTTTGCACCTTAGCATAGGAATTAATATACTCATTTGCAAATTCCAAATAATATGCTCCACTTGTAATCTGAATGTCCTTGGTAATGGTAAAACTGGCATGTGCCTCTTGAATAATATCATCAATAACCCTGCCCAAGTACTGTATAGCCTGCACTTCATTTTCAGCACTTCCAACAACCCTTGGTCCAATATCTGTTAATTCTTTCAAGATTTTCTGGGCTCTCTCTGCTATAAATGCATTTGGAAAGTTTTCCTACAAAAAGATGTGATAAGAGATGACATAAAACAATTATGAAGGCTCCTTAATGCCTACTTCATCAGATATCTTGTAACCTGAAGGAACTGTTTTATAAATTAGATATACACCACCGTATAACAAGCACAATAAAACAACGATGCCGAATGCAATGTAGGTTGGTATCACATGAAGAGATTCCTTTCCTTTAGATGGTAAAGATTTTGTTGATGAGTGTTTGCTCAGTTCTGGTTCCATGCTTAGATTTGATATGGAAACTTTGGCATGGCGTTGTCGGGGCTGTTGCATGTTGTACAATTCAAGCACCTGAGCACAGCTTTATTAATAATCCCGAATCAGTCTTGTTTTAAATAGCTTTATCCGTGCAGCGATGACAATTAAGTGTTTTGTTGATCTTGGTTATGAAGTGTTTGATAATCATTGTATAGAGTTGAGTTTACCTTCCCACTTACTAAATATTTCATGTAGTAAAAACGATTTCGCCTTCTTCAGTTTGATTCAAATATTTAGTAACTGGTCAAGTAAACTCAACTCAATACAATAATAATTAAATTATAACTAATGATACATTCGTTTCTAGATTAAGGTAGTATATCTAGAAACGTATCAGTGAGTTTTTTTAATAATATGTTATGCTATACTTTCGTTATAACATAAGATTAAGAAGGACCTGGTTGGTCCAGTAAAACAAATCAACAGGTATTATCTAGCATTTAAGATTACATAAAACCCAACCTTAAATGTAGTTAATATACCCAACAATATCTGTACATCTTTGTTTCAAAATATAAATCATAAATCTGCAGGTACAACCCGATTTTACTTAAATAATATATATGCTTTATAACTTATTGTTTTAGTAGGAAAATCAATACAATTAATATTAATACCAATGCACGATTTAATGGAAATTAAATACCGCTATAAACCACGAAATGCTACTGGTATGGTGTGTTGTGATTGTATATTTTCCAGGCGTTTTCAAAGCAAATTCCAGGCGGAGTTCCAATATTACTCCAATTTACATCCAAGGAAGGGGCGCTAACGGTTTACTTCACAACCTAAAAATCTAGTTCCATCAAGAGGAATTCCAAGCTAATTTATACGATTTATGAGGCTACTATGAGATTTGCTGTTTCGTCTACGTTGAAGTAAAATTTGCGTAAATTCGAATACAATGGAACGTGCCTATGAATCAATATTCTTTGATGAAATTAAAATAGAAACATCCCCAGAAAATCTTAATGAGAGGAGGTCAAATACTCCTTCTAATGATGAAAGAAATGCACTTAATAAATTTCACAGTACTCCAAAGAGGATGAAATTTGCAGCAGCCAGTGATACTGAAATAACCATTATTTCCAAACCAAGTCAATCTCTACCTGACGTTGCTACGAAATGTAAGTACAGGAAATATATGTGAATTTAACTTATATTTACTGCAAATCATATCTATAATACCCCGAATAGCCGATGTAGCAAAGTTAATGTCTGAAATAACATCTCTGAAGACGCATATTCAACAACTCACCGAAAATGTCCACATACTAACAAATTCTTTGCAACTTAAACAATCAATACCTACAATACATACGACGCCCCCCCTTGAAATCAGGAACATGTGGTCAATGAAAACTACTGATGATGTAATGAAAACTGAAAATTTTCTAGAATGCCAGACAAATTATGATGCCATGGTAACGTTTCTCTAATATCTATGAAACAACCAACATTTTAAATCTGTTACTACGCTAGGTCACAGAATTAAAGAATGTCGGTGGCACTCATTGCTATAATCTAGTGCAGAGAAATTTGGTACGATTGTTGCCGCATAATGTTGCAATGGAATTCAATTGGCTTGGCCGTCATGATAAGCAAGCATTTAGCAAATTGAGGCTGTCTCGAGCGTTGATAGGTGGTAACCAGGAATTTATTCCGGATTTCATATTTTACCTGCAATTGTTTCAGAAGCTGCAGCTCAAGCCGGATTTACAAAAATTGATGCAGAAAATGCAATCAAAAAATGGCTTTTCCGGGCGAAGGAACGATACGAGGCTAAAATTAAAACTCAAATTTTAAAAGAACTTAAGGCCGCTGTACCTTGAATTGTTGTGATACCAGCGAATCTCATTATTCGAAGAAATTATTTTGTAGATAGCAATTAGTATTTAATATAACAAATATATTAATGAATTTATTCCTCTTTTTTCTCCTTCTTTTTTTTAACTTCTGCTACCAGTCGCTTATATCGCATCATACACTCTTCCTTACTCTTCTCAGGAACAAACTCCGCTATTCTATCCCACCTATCAATAACATCCTTACCAAACTTGCGTAATGCATCCTCCAAAGCCTGTTGTTGTGCGTTAGACCACACTGTCTCTTCGACACCTTTCGTCTTGGTCTTTACTTTTACCTCAACCATTGGCTCTTCCTCTTGTTGCCGGATATAGCCATTTGCTTTCATTCTATTTGCCACAAAAGTAACTTCTCCTACAGTTCTATTCATACAATTAGCTATAATTTCCCATCTTTTGGGAGTGCCACCAGGATACTTCTTTACAAGTTGAACCAACTCATCCAGATCGTCATCAGACCAAAACCCACCGCTGACTGGAAGAGGTTCAGATGTAGTGCCTCCTGTATTATTGCTTGACCCATAGTTAGCTTCAAATGTAGGCCCCTCTGGTATTTCAAATACTTTCTTTTTCTTCTTAGGCTTTGCCGCTCTTCGAGCTGCTGCCGCCTCTTCTTCTTGTTCCTCTTCTAATGCTAAAGCTGCAGCTTCACGTCGTTCTTCAATCTTATCGTTGACAAAATCCTTTGTAAACATTAACAAACTAGGAATAGAGACTACAACCATAAAGCTCCAATATGGAATTTGAAACGGCAATGTGTTAAATACTGATGGTTTTGGTACAGTTTCAATAATTACAGGCGCTTCTAATTTTGCATTCTTCTTAATCTTCTTTGGTTTAGCTACTTGATCTAGAGTATATATTCTCTCTGCATATACAGCCCATGCTACTATATACTGACCAACTGTTATAATCAAGAAAATTATGATGGATCCTTCAAGAATTCCTATTTTCCTGACCCTCTGATAGTAAAACATAGCTGACTTCCAATTTGGCATGCCATGCACAAGTACATCATCATAGTAACTTCTCTTCTTCTCATCCTTTAATACTTCATAAACAGATACTAAATTTCTGAACTGTATGGCAGCATCTTCATGGGGGTTCTTATCAGGATGCAAGACTAATGACAGTCTTCTGAAGGCAGATTTAATTTCTCTGCTGGTTGCATTCTATGGAAAATGATATTTTATATTTATGTGTACAGTCAGTTGAATTCTTCGGATTTCAAGACTTACGTTGCTCAAACTAAGCATCTCATAAAAATTTTCTTTAACTTCCTCAACAACATCAAAAACTTCTAGTTGTTCTGTATCCCAGCAGTGACACGTCGTTAGGACGGCAATTAATAGCACAAATATCTTCATGTCGCACACGTGTTTAATATCACACATATTGTTTCGTTTATTTATTTTAAGGACTGATGTCTATTCGAAAGTTGTAGAAGACGTGTATACTTTGCGGAACTTGTGCTAACTTTGACGTTTATCGCTTGCTGATTATTCCTGGTTAGTTGCTAGCGTTGCTAGGGTGTCCAACCAAAACAATAACCTCGATATTTTATAATTAAATGACGTTTTAAATAGAATTGTAATAGATAGTAATTAACATATTAATGTTTACGGTTTCCCTTTTAATATACGCAATATAATGTAGAATATGTTCTATTAAAATGCATTGCATTTGTACACGTTGGGCTCCAACTTGCCAACGTTTTGTTTGATTCGTTTCAATAATTTAAATGCACCATGAGATTAACTTTTTCTGATTCGATTTCTAAATGTTATTGCACTCAGGTTTATTTTCATTGCGTACTACTTTAGTACATTTTTTATAAGAAGTTTTTATAGAAGTTGTGTTGATTGTTTTCTGATATAAATTACAAGCAACAGCCTATGCGATTTTCAATACTGTTATGATTTGTATCCTCTAGAATAAACATTATTTTGAATTTCTTCCGTCGGATAAATCATAAGACAACGACTACATAAACCGTTAATTCCACCCATGCCACCTTCAGGCATTACATATTTGAACCCTAATTCCGTTTTCGCGTTTTCATATTCTTTTAACTGCTTGTTACTCTCTGATAGTTGATCTAAATTCCAAATATGTACATTCAGACTTTTTCCTTGCTTGCATATTACAAAAACACCGTCATTGCATTCAACAACACCGAAAACAATCGTCCAGTGCGCTTTCAATCCACCTTTCATTATGGGCGTATGATTCTTATCACAATCATATGGTACCAATAAAGTACCGCCCGACATAAGAAACTCAATGATTTTAGAATTACGTAAAGAACCTACATGTATTTCATGTTTGCGATCCGGAAGAAAATGATTGGCCAGAGAAAGCATGAAATCAACACTGAACATTTCTCCAAGATTTGTGAATCCATCTCGGTTGGCCTTTGTGAATATTTCCTGAACTTTGTCTTTAGTTGGTGATGATGTGCACATTGCTAGAGCAACTAGGCCGCATTGTGGTCCGATTTGTGGAACGCTGGGGATGATGGTGTAGCAGTAACGATTGGGGTTGTCGAGTTCATAGCGACCGTGTGTTCTGCAGACGAGTTGAAGGTCTGGGTAATTTGATGCCCAACTAAATGACATGTTGAATGAAGTTGCAAAGTAACAAATAACTGGAATTGCTTCTGAAGTTAATGACGTTAAAAGAAGTTATTTGTTTATTGTCGAAAACTACGAAATTTTGTTATCCATATTTCGAGGTTATATGAAATCGGTAAGATGAGTAAGTTATTTTTACTGATATTCAGAGTAAAATAACTAAAAATACATGAATGTAGTGCATAAGTTTCACGCATCTTTTAATGCATTTACTTATTGTAGATATGGCTGGGAATGCTAAACCTCCTAAGCCCAAATTCTGTGTTGGCAAGGATGCATTTGAAAGAATGAACTACCTTTATCAACTCAGCAATATGTGTGCAACCAATCAAATAAATAATGCTGAAACTGCTGCAAGATTATATGCACATCAAGTAATTGCAATTTCAAAGAAAACTGTTCAGAGAATGTAGGTGTATATTTACAATTCAGGATGTAAATTAGTAATGATTGTATTCATTTACAGATCACCTCCTATAAAGAGAAAAATATGTAAGATATGCCATCAATATCTGGTTCCTGGAAAAACATGCCAAATTAGAATAAGAAAAAAAGTTATCATACATAAATGTTTACTTTGTCACAGTAAAAAACAATTTCCTGCTAAGCCAGATTATGTTCTTTGGAATGAGAAACCTGATGCTATTGCAGAACTACTAGATTATAGAAATTCTGAGGCAGAAGGCAATAATAAACCAAAACACTGTAATGTGAAAGAAGAAAGAGATGTAAAAATTGAATCTAAAAATCAATACAGCTCACTCAAATAATGAATAAACAAAAAATATTTACTGTCACTTTTCGGCGTCAATAAGTCATTAATATTAGTGCTTCTTATGTTATTATACCGAATTTATTATATAAATATAAACCGCCTTATTTTTATCACTTTACGACAAGAGAACATTTCTAAGAAGTCAATGTCTTACTTGAGCAGGGTTTTTACAAAACCTCCACCAAATTATGGCTTATTAAAAAAATCAAAGTATTTCTGCACAAATTCCAATAATTTGACAACGTGCAATCGCTCTAATGCAGCGAGAACGCTTCTATATCCTTTTGGAATACTGCACCAACCACCAATGGCGTCAATGACGACCATACGCATCCGATCGATTAAACAAGATGGATTACTTCAACCCGGAATAATGGAACATGATAAATACAACGCATGTTTGGGCCGTCCTCTTTCACCCCATATAAGAATCTACAAAAAGCAATTAACAGCTTTGCTATCATTCTGTCACCGCTTAACTGGACTAATGATGGTATTCTACGTGTATGTTGTCACAGCTGGCACTTGGTTGTGGCCAGACATAACTACTTTTTTCGACTACCTAGAGACTTTGGATACTTATGTCGGAGAGTACTGGTGGACCGCTGGGCATAGAACAGTGAAGTTTCTTGTAGCATACCCTTTTTGTTTCCATTCTTTGAATGCCATACGACACCTCAGTTGGGATTTTGGGAAACTATTGGGAATAAAGCAGATCTATACGAGTGGGTACTTAATGCAAGCAACGGTGATCGTGCTCGCATTATTTCTCTCATTCCTAGTGCCCTTTGATTTGGCTGAACAGCAGGAGGGAACAGAGGACGAGGAGAGCCCCCTCGAAGTGTGTAAACGAATGGTAGAACATCCAGCAGCAGCAGAGAAAACAGCCGAGGAACACGACAAAAAGGATAACCCAAAGAAATAACTGAACATGCCTTATTTTTAAATATATAAACCTGGGTATATCAGATATTTACTTAGTGTTGATAGTTTTTACGAAATAGTTTTTTCTTCCTATAAGTTATCCTCGATAACTGTTTACGCTTATTATAGATATATACAATTTTAGGGTTTTCGGGTTCTTCCTCTTTTTCGGGCGCTTGCAATTCCGTCACGGTTGTCTGTAACCTAAGTATCTTTTTCTCCAACTCAATTATTTTATCTTGTTGCCTTTTAATAATCGTGCGAGCTTCTTCAAGCTTTACATCAGCAACATTTAATTCGTTGGAATGCAGCTCCCGGTAGTACTTATGATTTTCACATTCTTTCCTCACAATTGCCATGTTATCTCGCCACGTTTTAATTGCAGTATCCTGTTCAGCAATTTTACGCCTCGCTGCAGTCATAGCTACATCTTCCATTTTTACTTGAACACTTTTGTCTAATTTAACAATCTTCATTATTGGCCTCGATGGCGTTTGAACAGTTTGAACTGACTTCGGTATGCTTTGCACCGACGACACTGTCTTAACCATTGGTCCTGGTGTCACTTCCATATTTTTGGGATGCGACGAGAGTGAATCAATGATGATTGGTGTTTCAACATTAATATTAGGCTTAGGTGATGCTATAATTGTATGTTGTGGATGTGGACCCATAACAATTGTTGAATTCAATATAATTGGATGATCCTTTTTTGGAGTAAGTACTGATTGCACTTGTATAGTTGGAGATGTACATGGCGGAGGCTGTGCTCCCGTGAGCTGCACAAATAATTTACCACCTGGTCCAGCAACCAAAGTACCTGACTTGATTACTGGAGACTGTGTGGCTGGTGTAGCAAATATTTGTTGAAGGTGGAGAGGTAGTTGATTAAATGACATAATTTTTGAGGGTTTACCACCTCGTAAAATTCCTAACAAATCCTTCTGGGTTTTCGAATCAATATCAGGCTTTTTTACCGTGCTGGTTTGAGAGGATTGCTCAGATCCTTTAGACGGTATCTTTTGCAACTTTTCAATTTCATTATCCATTTCGTTCGCTTTCCGCTTCTTTGTCATTTCAGTTGGACTGCTAGTATTTTTGCCATCATCATTTGTTTGAAATGAATTGAGATTTGATTCTTCAATTGCTCCACTAGGTCTTGTTACATTACTGTCTTGGGTAACTGAAACATTTGTAGTAGTAGAAGTTACAGAATTTTTAGACAATTCGATTTTCCTAGAAGATTGAAGAAGCTTCTCTGGACTAGTTCGCACACATTTTGAAAAAGAATCATCAATTAAACTAGCTCTGGGGATGTTTTTAACCATTGCACTTGTTTTAGCTTGAACATCATCAGTTGCTTTGATAATTTTAGAATCATCTTGAGTCTTGTTGGTTCCTAAAACAGGTTTTTCTTTCTTACTTCCTACAGTAGAATCTACTAATATATCCTTTGGGAATTGTTCTTTGATACCAACATTTGTTGATTTACTCTCTGTCTTGTTAAGATTTAACACACTTAAAATATTAACAGATGGTAAAATTTTCTTTTTAACTTGTAATGTCTCAAGTTGGGCTTTTGCTACTGTATATTCAGGTAATTTTCTTAATATAGCAGGAATTAACTTATTAGGTGTAGTGGGTTGGATACTTGATAAACTTCTAAGAGTATCTTCTTTCTTTGCTGTAGTCTTACCCCTCTTAGGTAAACTTCCTAAATTCAATGTTGGAATAGTACCAGGATTCAATCTCTTTTTACCATTTCTTACAATAAATGTAGATGATCGGAAATGATATGAACAAAGTTGATCAATTCTCTTATTTATTAAATTTGCAGCCCCAACAGCATCAATCCATTGATCATAAAGCTTTTTATCTTTGGGCGCACTAATAAAGGAGAAATATAATATTAGCTATAATGTATATAGATAATGTCATGAACATTTGAAAATCAACTTACGGGAAAAAGACGGGATCAACATGATCCATTGAACTAAGGCGACATCTTTTTAGACTGCATTGAGTCATTTTAAAATGCTTTGAATATCTTTTTGATACGAGTATTAATATTGTTTACGTCTCCGTGGTTTACGCCATGTTTTGATTTTGGTTTCCCTGGCTTGCTTGATTTTCTTGACTAGGTTATGCTTGGATACGTTCGATAAGCTTCGATAAGCTTCGTCACGTTCCGACCCAATACGACATAACTAGATCTTCTTTAAACGCTGTCACTATTGTTTTAAAAATTGGATGATTTAATAAGGTAAATCCATTAAAATTAGTAACATATAAGACGATCGAGCTAATTCATAAAGTGTTAATCTTTCGCAATAAATTAAACTATGTACAAGTAATTTCTGAACCAAGTATTCCCAATTTAATTGACAATTATTTATCTATGCATTCTTAAGCAGTTGACCAGTATCACTGCAATATATAACAATCATTTTATTACATAGTTGCTTCTGTTCTATTTTAGTTCTCTACATTATTGTTATTATTAATCTTCATTTTGCTATCACTGAAATTGTTTATTTGTTTAATAAAGTTCCAGTTAAAATGGAAATATAAAATGTGACCAATAGCTGGATTGCATTATAATGCAAAATATTGAGAAATTCAGAAAACATTTGATCCGGAGCATTTTTCTGATAAAAGAAAAAATTAAACTGAACGCGTATATACCCTTTGGTTGTACCCAAAAACTTTATATTTGATCCCGGTTTGCATTAATGACAATTAAAACTTTTCTGTTTCATATTTTCCGTAATTTTGAATTCTTAAAAAAACTACGATTCGTACGATTCTTTTGAAATATGATAAACTTAAGTATCTTGCTATTGCACGCATGCGTCAAGTACACAATTTTCTTGTCGTTCCTTTTCTGTCGCTGTGACAGGTATCAGCGGTGTGCCGTTTGCTTTTGCTGTGTTTTTGTCTTGCTGTGTGGTTGTGTGCGACGACAATATGGGCGACAACGTGGTTGATGCAGTAGAGAAAATCGACCTCGACAAAGAGGAAAAGGCATGAATTAACATTTATTATCTCTCGAATTCGAAGACGCGCGATGCTTTTCAAGGTTCTAAATTCATTGAGTTTACGCAAACACGTTGTTCCAGTGTTACAGAAAACATACGCTACACTGGTAATGATTCGCACCTTTACCTGATGCAATATTCTGCAGACATTGCGCGTTATGGCGCGCGTGCATCAAAGCCAGTAAAAAATATTTAAATGACACCTTGTATCTTTTGCAGGCAAAGGTGAAGAAAGACAAGAAAGCAGCTGCTGCTGGCGGTGGAGATAAATCAGCCAGTGTTAGTGAGCTCAAACCATGGCCACAGTACATTCAGGATCGTTTGATATTATGGAACAAATTGAAAGCACAACATGATGAAGAATTAGCTGCTAAACCACAGAATCCAATTCAGGTTACACTCCCAGATGGTAAAGTGATTGAAGCTGTATCATGGAAATCAACACCCTATGATATTGCAAAGGGGATTAGGTAAGATTACAACTATAATACTTATTTGGTAGGGAATCTTAATTCATAGGACCTATAAAATTAATGATTATTTAGCTTTTTAATCTAGGTTAACTATCTGTCATAACTTTACAATCATTTTCCTTGCATTCCATCACATACTATGTTATTGCTATGTTCCAGCCAAGGTTTAGCTGATAATGCAGTTATTTCGAAAGTTAACAACGTTCTCTGGGATCTGGATCGCCCACTTGAGGGCAACTGCAAATTGGAGTTACTCAAATTTGATGATTCAGAAGCACAGGCCGTTTTTTGGCACTCTTCAGCTCATGTTATGGGTGAAGCAATGGAGCGAATTTATGGAGGTCATCTATGCTATGGCCCTCCAATTGAGTCTGGGTTCTATTATGACATGCACATTGAAGACAGGAGTGTGCTCCATAGTGATTATCCCTGCATTGAACAAGTAGTGAAGGGAATTGTTAAAGAAAAGCAAAACTTTGAACGTCTAGAAATAAAAAAAGAGGATTTGCTGGAAATGTTCAAGTACAACGAATTCAAAGTACGTATTTTGAATTCGAAAATCAACACACCGACCACTACAGTTTACCGTTGTGGACCACTCATCGATTTATGTCGTGGTCCTCATGTAAGGCATACAGGAAAAATTAAGGCACTCAAGATTACTAAGAGCTCTGCTTCTTATTGGGAAGGAAATGCTGAAGCTGAAAGTTTGCAGAGAGTTTACGGTATTAGTTTTCCCGACAACAAGCAATTGAAAGAATGGGAGAAGTTCCAGGAAGAAGCAGCAAAGAGAGATCATCGTAAAATTGGAAAGGTAACCACTTAGATTTTAGTTATAAGTTAACTTACTTTTCGTTTGTCTAGGAACAAGAATTGTTCTTTTTCCACGAACTTTCACCAGGATCTTGCTTTTTCCAACCGCGTGGTGCTCATATCTACAATACTTTGATTTCTTTCATCAAGTCAGAGTACAGAAAACGTGGTTTTCAAGAGGTTGTATCTCCCAATGTTTTCAATGCAAAGTTGTGGCAGACATCTGGACATTGGGCTCACTATGCTGTAAGTAAACTAGTAGAATCAATGAACACTTAACAATTGACAATGTTATCATCATATAGGAAAACATGTTCCAATTCGATGTCGAAAAAGATACTTTTGCATTAAAGCCCATGAATTGTCCTGGTCATTGTCTGATTTTTGATAATCGCACTAGATCTTGGCGTGAGTTACCTTTGCGTCTTGCTGATTTTGGAGTTTTGCACCGGAACGAACTTTCGGGGGCTCTCACAGGATTAACCAGAGTAAGACGCTTCCAACAGGATGACGCTCATATTTTCTGTGCTGTTGAGCAAATCAAACAGGAAATCAAAGGTGCTTTAGACTTTTTAGGGCATGTTTATAGTATCTTTGGCTTTTCATTCAATTTGGTGTTATCTACAAGGCCTGAAAAATACTTAGGTGACATTGAAGTTTGGAATGAAGCTGAAAAGGTAATATTCTGCAGTAAGCTATTGGATATTTTTACTAGCTTACATTAAATAAATTGCAGGCTTTGGAAGATTCACTTAACGAATTTGGTCAAGCATGGAAACTTAACCCCGGTGATGGTGCATTCTACGGTCCGAAAATTGATATTACTATCTTGGATGCGCTGAAAAGGGCGCACCAATGCGCCACTATACAATTGGATTTCCAATTGCCAAACAGATTCAATTTAACTTACGTTAGGTAAAATAGTCTATTAGTTGTTGAATGAATATTTAACTGCAATTTATAGTGAATCCGGTGATAAAAAACGTCCAGTTATCATTCATCGAGCAATCTTGGGTTCTGTAGAACGTATGATTGCTATTTTAACTGAAAGTTATGCTGGGAAATGGCCATTCTGGATTTCACCTCGTCAAGCTATGGTAATTCCAGTGGGAGCCACTTATGATTCCTATGCTCAAGAAATCCAACAGTTGCTTTATAAGGCTGGATTCATGTGTGAAGTGGATACCGATGCGGGAGACACGATGAATAAGAAGATTCGTAATGCGCAATTAGCACAATTCAACTTCATTCTAGGTATATGATATATCCATTTGTTAAGTTCACACATGTACTGATTTTTTCTTTCATTTAGTTGTTGGCGAGAAGGAAAAATCGAGTAAAACCGTCAATGTTCGTACACGCGACAATATCGTTCACGGCGAATGTTCTATTGATGACTTGATCCAAAAGTTCATTAACTACAGGGATAATTTCATCAAAACTGAAGATCAATTTTAAGGGCTCATATATCTATTGGAATTTTGATTGCCAGAACATTTTAAAACTTATAACCTGGTACTGCACATTGATATGGAACTTTGTTTTATTTTTAGGGAGGGTCAAACTCAAGAAAGCCATTTCCACATTGCATTGATAACTTAAGTTATTTATTGTTGCATTTCTTGTTTATGAATCTTTGTATTTGTAGAGCATCTATCTAGTAACAAATAAAGTTTCAAAAGTTGTGAATGTTTGGATTATTATGTTAATAGTAATTAGGTTAGTGACTTACATATTATCCAGTAAATATATAACCTATAAGGTCAAGTCCAAATAATTTGTTGAAAACTTCTTGAATATGGCAGGCAGAAAAATTGCAGCTGGGTTTGTAATCTTTAGAAGAGTCCAGGAGCAAGTAGAATATCTATTGCTTCAAACTGCCTATGGAATTAATCATTGGACTCCACCAAAAGGTAATATTCATAAAAATGTATATCAAACACTAATGTATTATTTCTATTTAGGCCATGTTGATCCAGGTGAAAGTGAATGGCAAACTGCACTCAGAGAAACAGTTGAAGAATCAGGCCTAGTTGAAACAGACCTTAAATTCTATAAAGACTGCAAAAAAGTACTGAACTACCCTGTCAATGGGAAACCAAAAACAGTTGTCTACTGGCTTGCAGAGCTTGTAAATAAGGAGGCCCAAGTTAAGCTTTCTCATGAGCATCAGGCTTTTGAATGGCTGCTATTTGACAAAGCTTGTGAATATGCCTCTTTCAAGGATATGGTTGAAACTTTACACGAATTCAATACTTATGTAATCAATGTATGTCAGTGTAAATAGTTTCTTTTGTGGTACAGTAATAAATCGTATTTCTCGTTTTGTTTGGTTGGATTCGCGTATTGACTCGATTAGTTTCCTAGACCGCCTCGTGTTTACCATATGATATTTTGCGCTGTTGCCGATTTTGTCAAGTCATTTGTGGGATGTCCTTGAGAGTTTCAACCTAAACTTGTGTTGATGACATCAGACGTCAACGTTCCTGTCAGTTCGAGCAAAATTCTTCATTTAGTCATAGCTGACCACAATATTTATTAGTTACGCGGATTGCGACGTTAGCATATCCCAAATAAAATCCTTATTATTCTTTTATAGTACTATAGTGGGTTAACTTGCAAACAAGCGGAGAAAATGAGTTTTTTCGGAAAGCTTTTCGGTGGAAAGAAAGACGACGCGGCCCCAACGACAGGGGAAGCAATTCAGAAACTCAGAGAGACTGAAGAAATGCTTATCAAGAAGCAGGAGTTCTTAGAGAAGAAGATCGAACTAGAAATTACAACCGCGAAAAAAAATGCTTCCAAAAACAAGAGAGGTACATTCATAAAATGCCAAGTTTTTCCAGGGTTATGATAAGATGGACAATGACATTGCCAATAACTTTGTTTTACAGCTGCCATTCAAGCACTCAAAAGGAAGAAACGATATGAAAAGCAACTTCAACAGATTGATGGTACACTCAGTACAATTGAGATGCAAAGAGAAGCACTGGAAGGAGCCAATACCAATACCGCAGTGCTGACAACAATGAAAAATGCTGCTGATGCTCTTAAAAATGCCCATAAGCACATGTATGTACCAATGGTTTGTTCCAGTGAAATTCTTTAATCATATGTATTTGCATAGGGATGTTGATCAAGTTCATGACATGATGGATGATATTGCTGAGCAACAAGATGTTGCCCGTGAAATTTCTGAAGCCATTAGCAACCCTGTTGCATTTGGTCAAGATGTTGATGAGGATGAACTTGAGAAAGAGTTGGAAGAATTGGAACAAGAAGCATTAGAGGATGAACTTATTAAAGTTGGTCCAGCTGCAGATGATCTTCCATCTGTTCCAGAGGGAGAAGTGGTTAAACCAAAGCCAGCAAGTAAGAACAATATATTAAACTTCACTAATCAATCTAATAAACATAATAATTAATCGTGGTTACAGAAAAAGTGGAGGAAGACGACGATATGAAGGAATTGGAGAATTGGGCATCGTAAATAAAAGTTATTGGATTCTGGCTGTCAGTGTTTGTTGCAACAATTACCTATTACAAGAAGGGCTCGTTATATCGTTAGACGAAATAATTTTAAATTTGCACATAACCCGCCTATACTATTTTAAGATTAGGTTACATGTAATGGAACATTTTCGAAGATTGAAATATTGCGATACCGGATGGTGCACTATAATGTGTATGCTTTATTATTGATCCATTAGGAGCTTTTTTATCATTGTAAATAGAAATGAAGATGATTGAAATGGCAATTAACATGAGGACATTACAATATGCAAAAAGAATTGATGAATTTTAATGCAAACAATTTAAAGAAATGCGAAATAAGAAAGAATTTAGAGTAAAATACTAAATAATATTTTTATAAGCATAAGTTATCTAACCACAATAATTCTTTGAAAATCATATTGTTTAGTGTTACTGTCAAAGTATAAGTTTTGTGGAATAATTTTGTGTATTATTTTTGATGAATTAATAAAGTAGGAATGATAAAAATTGTGTCATGCCTGTATTCATATGTATTTACTGTGGAAGTTGTAAAAAGTTCACTTGGTATTGAGCCATCTCAATTCAAGAAGCACTAGCAGTAGTTTTTAGTGACAAACAAAATGTGAACTCATTAGCACTTGAGAAAGCAGTAATGTTTACATACCTTTTTGGGTACACGAGATATCAAATTTCAATGTTATCAAGTATTGAGCGACGTCGCGATTTATTAATATAAATAACTTCTAACGTAATGTGTCGCAAATCATACATTCTTCAGAACCTCAGAACATTATACCATTCCAATGGTGTGATATGATTGTTTGTTATTGTTGGGATGCAATAACAAGCAATCAGCATGAATATAAATTTGCATTAAATTCCCCTGTGCGTGATTAAACGAGGATTAAAACCGTTGCGTTGATTACATTTGCCATTCATATGCATTAAATGAACTTTGTTTCAACTTGAAGTTTTATCTTTTTCGTAGTTTTCAAACGCTATCACGAGTAAAAGTACAGTGGCCAGTATCATCTTTCTAGGAAATAATACCCAGTTTTATTGTACATTATAGTTACGTATTTGTTCAAACATGTTCAAACACATTTCCACTACCGAGTGAGGTGATTGAAGGTGATTACTGACTTATTTGTGCAACCGAAAAACAAATGGAAGCAGAAACAGGTTAGAATATGTTGATAGTCGATCAAACGTCATATTTAATGGGAAATACCCAATTTTCTTTTAGTTTTTGACTTATTTATAGTATTTATATGTGTAATTGACTAAAATGTTTTCGTTTTGGAAAAAATCAGGTAAGAAAAGTGCCTCTACCAGCCCAACATCTCCAACACAAAAGCAAGAATTGGACAAAAATGATGAAGAACTCAAATATACTGTTTATGGTAAATAACAATAAATTATAACCACGACAACAACGAATAAACACCTTCTATTTTAGACTTTATCAGGACAATTAAAGACCCAGAGAAGCCTAACACCTTAGAGGATCTTAATGTGGTGTATGAAGATGGTGTTTTTGTAAGTATACGAAGCTAAGTCAATATAAATTATAATTTATTATACATTTAATTGATTTTAGTCTTGAAGTGTCTGCCATTCATTGTATCAGTATAACATATTGAACACGCCAAAAACCATATAAACATTAACAAAATACTAAGAGTCTTATTACAATCAATTTATTACATTTCAGATAAAGGGAGCTACTCCAGGAAATACCAACATAGTGAGAGTGGAATTTAATCCAACAGTACCACATTGTTCATTAGCAACACTCATAGGCCTATGTATTCGTATTAAATTAGAAAGAAGTATTCCTTACAAGCTGAAGTTTGATATTTACATTAAAAAAGGAGCACATGCTACTGAAGAAGAAAGTAGGTTGAACTTATGATTCATTCAGAAAATGTAAATTGATAATAATATTGTCTTTCTAGTTAATAAACAAATTAATGATAAGGAGCGAATAGCAGCAGCCATGGAGAATCCTAAATTGAAGGAAATGGTAGAAAGTTGTATCAAAGAGGAGGATTAATTACAAAGATTGTATTATTATTATTCAAATTGTTTTCTTTTTTTGATTGTAAAATGGCGGTAAGAATAATTTTTCTTATAGTAGACAACCAATAAATGATCTATTTTTTGTTGCAAGGAAGGTAATATTTGTTCTCTTATTATGTAATACTGATGATTTGCCAAATCATAAATGAAATTTCCAAATGCTACTTATGCTAGATTCAGTGTAGTGTAGGATCTACTACAAAATATCAACCAGTCTTATTTTTATCTACTAAGGTAAACAAGTAAATTACTAGTGGAAGTTGATCTTCAAGTATATGGTGGGAGAGAGGCTTGTCGGGTGTAAAAATTTTCACGCAAAAATTGGGTGGTGGTACCGGCGGTCGCGAGATTTTGTTTAATAATACATTTTACGGAAAAGTGATTGCAATCGGTGTTAGACGTTCTTGGATGGGTTTCTTAATTTGTTATGCCTAGACCTGCGTTGTAGAAATGACCTTTTGCTATGTTTTGCTCAGTTCTCGTTTTCATACTACAAATATACAAATTTGTTCACACCGCATATTGTGTACACAACTAGGTACTGGAGTGTATGGTAAGAATTGTTCGTTTTTGTATTTAATATTTATTCGTTTTTCCTATAGTTAGGTATTCTTAGCGGTCCTAGTAGACTATGCGAGTCTGGAAATCTTTGGGGTTTCCAGGTATAGAGTTACAAACCGCAAGAAAGGACTGACAGTTAAAGGCCGGAGTTTAGTGAGTATTTTTTACGAGCTTTTGTCTTACTGGAGAGTCCTTTTGACACTCGGTGGGATACAGTGTGTAACTGTATTAGTTTCATAAGCCCTTGTTAAAAAATTTATCAGTTGCTATAAATAACTTTATTTGATTTGTAATTTGGTTGTGTTATGTTTCAACTCAGACTATAACATTGAAAATATGTTTTTACACGATCATTATAACATTGACATTCTCTTATTTAACAATTTTGCGTCTATCCATTTAATTGATTGCTACCTTTTTTAATTGCATGCTTAGCATCTTGTCATTTGGCACGTTTTGTTAGCAAGTTCGTGTCTCATTTCAGGTCAAAGGTGATGGCTGGTTGGTCACGGATTCTGAACATTCTGATCATGTACAGTGCAAAGTTGCTGTTCACGGCTTTATTCGGCTTGTGGACTTGAATTACAAGACCAAATTTGTCGATAATTGCGCACGGAATAATCTAATACAGCTAATTCATAACCGATTGTCGAGTCTACCTAACAATATAGGATTGTTTCATGTTGAAACAAGAAATGTTTGTTGTTTGGTCTTGATCAGTTAGTGAATGCGAAATTGAATTCAACTCGACTTAAATTGGGCAAGCAATGGTAAAACGCAAAAATGAAGTCAAAGTTTGCACAGAGAAAGTTGTTCATGCTTTTTTTATGAAGATTTCTTAAAAGTGAAGACTAAAATTGAATTGTTTGAAATTAAATCTAAAGCCACGCCGAAAAAGTGTGCAACGTTGCGAAAGAAAATGTGATGAGTTCATTCATATGCCACTATTTTTTTAAGCATGAATCAAGAATGAAATAGTTACATAAAGCAGGCGGTCTGCCGACATTCCTCAACTGGAAGTACTGGATGAGTGAACCAATGGACCAAGTTGACCAACATTGCTTGCTAAAAATGAAACACGAATTTTAGCACAACAAGAACCGCTGCCAGTCTGAAATGGTCCAATAAACGAATACTCTCACGTTATAAAAAAGAAATTAATGTCAAGCTGTTTACTGTAAAGCATTAATAAATTTTAGCATAGAATGGATATTGAATATATGTGCTTGTAGCAAATATTTGACCAAAGACAAAATGTGTATTTTAAACCGCTGCACACTTTCGTACGCCAGATATTTTCACTTTCGTTGAGCTTTATTTAAACTTGTAGCTTTGATCTTCTTGTTGGTGCTTTCTTTTGTGTTGAATGAATTTCTTTCGTTATGCAATAGTTCAACATGCGGAAATTTATCCCATGATGGCATCTTCGAAATTTGTGAGTTGATCATCACACGCATTTTTGTTTATTTAGAAATTATTTGTTTTAAAATGATAAACATTGCCACATTTAGCAATATATGCCTCTTAGACATTTTTCGCCTTGTCTTGTAATTATGCAATCAGCAAAATTAGACTTCTTACCACCGTTCACAGCACTTATCTCGATTAAATCAACTTGACGCAATACCGAAGTAATTGTAAACTTCCAAACCTGCTTATTAATAATATTTTGACATTTACACACCTCCATTGTAGTTACTACATATGCTAAAATGTTAAACCGTCACATCAATACATACATAAAATCAATAATTTAAACATTGCTCAGATATATGCGCCGTTTGATGAATGAAAAGTTTCATTGATCAACGATCAAAACCAATAAAGACTTGTTAAAATTTAATATATGATTATTACTTACCTAACAAGCAATGTTAATCATAAAACTGAAATTGGTAATAATCAGTTTTGATTTGAACGAAGATGTTGATATGTTTGGCAATGTTTTCAACATTGATGTGTCGATTTATGATTGTTATTAACACGTGGACTCGTAAATTGTTGCAAAATCACCACATTTGATAATATTTATGTAACCCAATGAATACTTTTAAGAGGACAATCGAAATTGACGAATTAATTTACTTTATGAGAGTCAAATAGTTGTCGAAATTGTAATATGTTTTCCGTTCAGTGCAATGAAAGGTGTTAATGTTTCAACATGTGATTTTACAAGACAAAATATGCCAGAGAACACCTCACGGCAGGTATTTGTACAACCAAGTCTTTAAAATAAACTAATACCTTTAAAATCATGGTTTACATTACAAAATTAACAACTAAATAGTTACAAATAATGTGGCTACATATTGAATAGTAAGATTCAATTAATTAATTATCAAGTGTAGACAGTTGTTCATGAGCACCTGGATAAAGCAGATTTAATTATCCGCAATTATTGCATTACTCTTTAACCAAAGGAATGTTTATTAATTAAATTAAAATATTATTAACGTCTAGACAAAAGAACAGAATAAACTGCTTCAAGAAATATTTTCAAAATGTTTAAAAACAGTCCAATACGGATGCAGGCGGAAATTAGAAATAATTTATGCGACACCTTCTCACAGATAATGGTGTAGCAATGCTTTCTAAATTGTTCATAGAAAAACATAGAAAATTTGTAAAATATAAAGCATTTGATGTCTTTTAATATCTTTTTTTGTCATAACCTCAATTAAATTTTTGCAACAATACTTACTACATTTATTGTTTCTATTTAATTCACTATTTTCTTTCTTTGCTTGTTGCATAAGTAATTGAACTGTTTGGACTTTTTATGTAATTGTGCAACAGATCTCTGCAATAGTATCATCAAATGTATCTGTAGATGGATGTACCTTCTGATTGTTAGACGATTTATTAGTCAAGGTAGTATCTTCTTCTTTTTTCTTGTTTGGTTACATGTAACCTCAAAAATAATGAAAATCTTACATTTTACATTTGCTCTATTGCACATGGTTGTGCACGGAATTGCTTCTCATATAAATTTTAGGTAAACGTAATCTGTTTAATTAGTAATTAATCTGCTTACCTCCATTAGTCCATTTCCAACAATATCTCATATAAATTCAACATAAATCAAAATCTCGTTAACATATCAACATGTTTTCAGCTTTGGTTTAGAGCTACAATAGTTGTTAGCTTCCGATTAATTTCAACCATTTTGAGGTAGCCGTAGAATTCATGGGTATCATCATTAGATTGCTTAGTACTGGTAGCTTCAACTTACGAGCAAATTATTAATTTAAGCTACTTCAAAGTCAAGATGAGATTAAATCTGATTTGTTCTTGGGTTGCTAGATAATTGATTTCGGCGTAATGAAGAATCCTTTCTACAGCAACAACAAAGCACGCTGAAGGTGTAGTAATAAATAAAACCTGATGAAAACCTAATGATGATTGATCATCATGCCAACCGTTTCAAGCTTTACTCGTACCAACGCAACGCCATAAATGAACTAAAAACTAAATTTGTGCAAGTTGCGATTAAACAATTACTATTTCCACATTCCACATAACCTTAAACACGTCTTCAGCTTGAGTGAGCGGATGTGAAGCTATGTACTAGTCATCATGTATTTAAGTGCATCATTTTTTAACTTTTGATGGCGAGAGTCTGTTTATCTTCATGTACGTGATTTTTTTTGCAATTGCATGCGTTTTTCTGCCATTTTTGATTCATCTATGGGTTTTACTTTTCTGTTCAAGGTTAGATCGAGATAAAGATGATTTAATGCAAATATCATAACCATTGCCACACTTTGTGTTTGGTAGAGAATTGATTTATGGAATGTTGGTGAATTGTTCTGCCTTGCAATATTTGGAGTGCGTTTTAATAGGAGATATGAAAGATTTTGCACAGCAGCCTTGCGGAGGCAATGCATTTATAACGAATTTGGTTGACAGGTACACTAGAAAAAATCGTGATGAAATTAATAGCTTTGGATTATTAAATTTATTGATTGCTTTGCAATGCTTATCCCTGAAAAAAACTCAACAATCTCTAACATTTTAAGAGAAGAAATGTGAGTAATGCCAATCTTGTTTTAGAGCATATTGCAACGAATTTTATTGTTTATTCCTTTAAAACTTCCAAAGTATATCCTTGTGTGATACTTGGTTGGAATATCCTGAAATGTCAAATTATCATTTGTATGTATAACGAACAAATAATATTCTCTTTTCCTCTTTGCAAGTCGCCATTCCTCTTGTTTCCCGAGTTTTCCAATTGTAGGAAAACTGACAGTTTCTAGAAGTCTGAAGAGCTATGGAAAAACATTAAGTAAGCTCGAGGTTGTTTGATATTCCGTCAATTATTTTTTAACATTAATCAAAACTAACAATCTTATGTTATCATCACATTTTAATAAACCTTTCATTCCAGATGCGCTCTTTGTAATGTAATTATTTGTTGGCGGCGCAATAAGACCAAACGAGAAAAGAAGAAGACAATAAAGGAAAAGAAGAAGAAATAAAAACAAAAGTAAATCACAGTTTGATGCAACCGCTGTAATTATTATTTCTGCTGTTCATCCGATGACTAACTAATTGCAATCTCGGCACGCGGCTTACGTGTGCGTAGTTTGTCGTTTTTGTTCTTCTCAATGCAGCCTAGCGTGAATTGGAATGTTGCGTTGTACAACAATTGCGTATCGAACAAATTGAGACATCGGTGCAAATGCGAACACAAGCACTGTATGCAAGCGGAATGTGTTTATCTTAAGTGTGATTTTGTCCTGATCTGTGATTTGCGATTTGACAAAAGAAGCAATCACGCGCGATAATTGCATGGAATTAGTGAACGTCAGCAGGGATTGCGACAGAAAACATTGAGACTTGTACAGGTACCAACAATACAAAATTGTGAGCAATTGAAAATGTACTTCATAATCAATTTCCACAATTTAATACTTAATTTAATACACAATTAAAGAATTTGAAGAGAAAAAACAATTTTAATTTGTATTCAGCTTTCCATTTTGATCGTGGTTACGATGTGTCTGATATTCATTATTTTGAGACTTACTTGAACACTTGGAATATTTGATGTTGTTAAAACCTTTTGGGCATGTTGTCCTCTTCATTTTGCTTATTTTGACTGCTTGTTTATTAATTTGTATTAAAACTGAACTAAATAAAGCAGGACTAAAGAAGAAATGAAATACAATGCGAATTAAAGGTTTAAGTTATTAGGCGCAGGAGCGGAGGGAAGTTTTGGGTTTTTTTTTAGTTTATCTTTGGATATTTTCTCTAAAGTCCAGATATTTCCTGTGGGATTTTAATATTATTAATCTTGTATTAATATTATTGTCTAGACGTGTATGTTTTATTTGGTGGTTAGCAAATCACCACCACAGAAGTGGAAGCCTTTGAGGGTGCGCTTATGATTTTAGTTTAAAGATTTCGCTGGATTTATCATAACTGAGTAGGTTTATGGAGTAATTAATTTGTTGGAATATTCTGTTGTTTGTCTGGAATGTGTTACAAAATTTTCTGAGAGACTTTCATAATTTTATAGATATTGTTGTCAGTAGAGGTTAGGAACTTGGTATATTTCTTCATTTCTAAAACTAAAAACTTTCTGTTACTTCCCTTAGAACGTGAATTAATGACGCAGAATGACAAATGAATTGAGAGTGAAAAGTCAAATGCAATTGAATGTCGATTAAGGCCATCACATTGCCTGTTGTGATGCATCATTTGAATGCATCAATCCAATTATTCATGAATTGTAAATGTACCAGATCAGAACCATTTTTATACCTACCAATAGTGTTCTATTATTAGAAATTGAACATTGCTGCATATTTCTTACTTTGTATCAATTTTCGTATTTTTCACTCGCTCAAAACATGTCTATTTATCAATGAAGAAAACATAATTTGCTAGAATTGCTGAGATTGATAGTCTTGTCGTATACCAACATTGGAAATTTTAATTTGAAAGTTAACCGATCGTTTATGATGGACACATTGATGCCACCTATTCAGCAGGTGTGTGCTGTTAAAGATATGTGTGAGCATGCAATTACTTAATTGAATATGTATATTAAAAATGCAGATGTTACTAGATGATTTACGATTAACCATTATTTAATAATATAATCATTTTACTCAAAGAAGCAATCAGCAGTTAATTGAAACCACATTTCTCACCTACTTCTTAACTATTTAATTATACTGCATCAACCAGTATGGTTACTAACAATTACTAGAAGTAATTTCAGTGAGAATCTATGAGTTAAGTTAGGTTAGAATTAGACTCTCAGCAGAATTCGAACCCGTGCCCGCAAATATTCGCTTTGCTGTCGTTACTAGGGTCCTAAATTATTGAATTTTCTAGTTGCTTTTTTATTTACTAATTAATAATTTGATGAATGGCCTGGGTAGCACATTTGGCAACGCGTTAGCTCGAATCCTACCAATAGCTCTGTTGGGAGCGGTTGTAGTTTATACAAAAGACAGGTCTGCATCCATTTGAACCATCGGTCCAGGTCCAGGTACAGATCAAGTACTGAGAAATAGTACACTTGCAATCACACACCACGAATTCCTACACCCAGCGCATAAGCATACACAAAAATATTACGAATAATGATAATAATAATTTCATGTTGTTTTACCCTTTTGAAATTCACTCTTAATGTTTAATTTGTCAAATTCAATTTCTAATCATCACCCACAAATTGTGCACTTAATCATGACACTCCTAGTTGTTACGTGTGTGCCTTCATTGCGCGTTGATACAAGTGTAATTTGTGCGATTATTTGACGTAATATCGCATTAAAGTCTTTAATTAAGCTAAGGATTGGCACACAGATTTTACCAATAGAATAAGTATGGAGAAATTCGACTTATCTGGGTTGAATACAACTAATTACATCCAAATATTACTTGCAAACATGTTTTAGTTGTTCCTACCTTTTTAAAATTAGTAAGAAATAAATATTATTATTTCAAATATAATCGATGGAAATAAAATGCGTTTTTGAGCACGTCCCTCAGTATGCCCCAATTGACCCGTGGTCATTGCAATTTGCAAATCCTGGCAAGTCCTTGTCCTGTCAACCCATTCAGGTCGTACAAGCGCATCACGTTTAACACCTACATGCCAATATAACTAAACAAACCAAGTCCGAATCACAAGCCTACAACAAAACCAATTTATATTTTACATCTATAAAATTAAAACAATCCATGGATGGAAACTACAAACCTACATTCCAATCATGTACTACAATCAAAATTATGATGAGATTTTCTACGTGATTGTTTGAACGGTTTAAATTGAATTATTGTGTAATTCAATTCGTGCACTGCGAACAAAAATCGTGCATTATCGATGTATTTATTTCTAATTTTGCCTTCTTACCCGATGATATCGCCACTTTTAACAGTTTCCAATCAGCACACTAGCAAGCAACGCGTTAAACTTGACTTTGCTCACCACAATGTAACCTAAACTAAAGAATGAAAATCAAAAAAGGTCATGATACGACCATGGAAATGTGATACAATCAACACTAACTATTTGGGAACTTCAATCAAAGTGGGCTAAATTGTTTGCAACGTTCGTTCACACTGATTTCATAAATCAATAATAGATTAAACATCGTACCAATAAAATAAGTCCTCACTACCGAGTTAACAGTGACTAATATTTTGGAGTTTTAAGGTTAGAATTTTCATCAGGCCATACTAGCATGTGTTTTTCTAGCTTTAGATCATTCCTGTTTATTGTTGGTGGTTACTATTAATTTGAAAGCGAATGTTACAGTTCGTTAATTTTCAAACGCCTTCTAACCTTCGAAGCAATCATTAATAATCAACTACATACAAATCCAAATGGAAGATGATAAAACCATGGTCAACGGTGTAATTTACAGAATAAAAATTATTGTGCAATTGAAGATTTATCAGCGGTATAATAAAAGATCTTGAAATGAAAATGTAATAAAGCTACTTTAATTCCAATCTTCAACCATTTTTTCCCTTGGATTTTGATGATTGACACTTAATCTATCTGCCTTTCGCCTCTTCAATACATTTCCTTCAGCAACGTCCTCAAGATTATCAGACCGCAACCAACAAGAGATGACCCAAAGCATTTAAATTCAATTTTAGTGTTAAATGGAATAAAAAATCAGAATAACATTTAGCATTTTTATGTCAGTAGAGTCCAAGTATTAATTACTGATGTGTGAAACATTTGCAGTTTCTCAATTACTCACTTAGTGCTGTACTGATTGATTGGATAGTAACAAATACAAATTGTGGAATTTTAATTGATTTTGAAATTGCGACATTTTTCTAATTCGAAGAAATTTCGTTTACTTTAATAGTTCCAAAGTTATAAGTTAATTTTGTGAGCAAATGCAAACGCTGATATGAACGAATATATCAATAATAAATATTTTGATTGTAATGAATGTAGTGGTTTAAATTCTCGAATTAAAAAGCACAAAAACTAAATGCCATTTAATTATAATAAGAGTAGAGTTATATTTGGCAACTTTGTTTTTGTAACAAAGTATACTAAAAAAACATAAATTCGTTGCATTGACAATGTCTACTTGTTTGATATAATTGTTTATATCAGCATTTTGCATTTTCTAACTAAAATGAATCTCAATAATTAAAGACAAACAAAGTCATTCAATATTTACATATTCAAGTTATTACATTTTCTAAACAATTCTAATTATAATTAAGGTTTATACAGACATTTTATGAAGTTACAGCTGAAATTTGACCCAAAACCAAAATTTTAGAAAAATGAGTTTTCAGAAAAAAAAAGCCAACACTCTTGGACTTAGCAATTGGATTCAAAATTAGTCAAGTCTAAAATAAAAACCATGAAACTTAAGTTTATTTTGTAATTGTTTTAACTGTTAAATGTATAGAAATGTACTGATTGCATCCTAATTCTGTTTACTTTTTTAACGCGTGACTTTAGTTTATGTTTATGAAGTAAATTGATGACAATTTCATCTTAAAAAGAAAACGTGTGGGATATTGACATTTGAAAGGAAGTATTCATATAATGGCATTTCGAAAAGAAACATTATATGAATTAGTATCGAGATGGAAATATGCATTTGTTATCATTTAATTAAATTAAACAGATACAATATTGTCAATTGAAAATTAAAGCCAGTATCAATTTTCTTTGATTGTTTTGATGTTTATTTTGATATGGTGATATTTATATTTACATTTTAAGCAAACAGTAATAGTTTATATTGTTAGAATTATTTCCCAGGTGTTTTGTGCAAAATATGTAATTGAAATTACCTATTCAAGATATTCAATCAATCCAATGTTTAATGGAAATTACATATCACAAATAGTAAATACCATAAAAGTGAATAGAACATCTGGACATAATCTTGATAATGTCTTTTCAAGTTGGTTATTCATGCTGCTATGTTGTTTGTTTTGCGCGACTCGTTATTTGTTGTAACTCGCAAAGACAAGGCAAAGTTGTAGGCAAGGAAGGTAAAGTGTAAGGTCCGGAACGTTTTCAGACCGTAACGACACGAGGATGTGGCAATATCATCTGCGTACAAGTAAATGAAAATAAATGATTTTTATTTCAAGAGCGTTGAAAAATAGAATCTGTTTACACATGCCCGATTTGTGTTTTCATCCAAAGTGTGAGTTGAGTGAGAAGAAATAAAACTTTTTTGATTTGATCTTAGCGAATAAGATATACACTTCTATGACAGACAACAATGATATCGCTTTTCTTAATAGGAAATAGATTGATGTATGAATTTAATTCTAAAAAACTCCATTTAATTGATCCAAGGTATTCACAATTTGAATGTTTTCGTTGCAGTCGAGTGCATCTTTCATGGCTACCACTTGTAATCTCGTGGAAAACGCTTAATTAATTATTGTTTTCTCACAAGTGCATAAAAATTGCAATAACAATTTACTTAATTAAGGATTACACGCATGTACGAGCTTAAATGATAAACATTTACGGCACTAACAACAATATCCTTGCACGTTAACGACATGATAAATCCCCAGCGAATAAAATAAAATGTAAAACATAATGAAACGTAAAACATTATAATGCTAATGTTAATTAATGTTAGGTTGTGCGTGTAGCTTACTTAGATTCCACTATGGCGACATAATGAGATAAGATGATGCATTTTAGAGTAATTGTGACTTGATAATTGGTTACCTGATAAATCATACTTATTTCTTGATGATTTTTTTTAGAGTCGTTAAATTGGTTTCGTTGACGTATTTTGATAAAAATTACATAACTGGGATGATTAATATAGGAATATGTTTAATTCTAATTAGTAAATATGCTTAGATAAATTAGAGGTTCAGTGGTTTAGGTTTTTATTATGGCTTCTTCATATACGCTGCTAAACTAAAATGAATTTATATTGGGTAATTTATATCCTTTTTGAATTTCTGGAGATTTAATGAGTGTGCTTCCAGGTTTTTTTAGAAATATTTTTTAAATCTTCTTGCCATGTAGGTTTTTTTAAGAATGCGTACACCATGTAGCTAGAAAATTCACTGTTTTCTGACATTGGTAATATCTAGTAATAACGAAGTTAGCCGATGTTTGAATAAAGTGGCAAAAAACTGAACTAAAAATTATAACACAAAAGAAATTTTGTTTAAAATACGCAATAAAATTATTGGAATTTATTTGAATATAAGTCATTTGCAACATAAATTAGTCGTGCATTAAACTGGTTATTTAAAATTCAATTGCATTAAACTCTTTCATTGTAATATAGTAATTAAAAATACAAATAATACATTAAAGCAATTCAAAATAGTTAGGCAACACAATGTTCTGATGCACTTGCTAAATTTCATATGTTTTACTATCAACTTATTATCAACAACAAGATTAAAAAATTCTTCTTCATTTCAATTACTGTGCATATTAAAAAAAGTTTTCTTTGTGATGTGGAACTTGGTAATGAAGGTGAAATTTGACCACATCCGTAAAGAAATCGCCAGGACGATCAAACTCTGATTTGCATTCGAAGCTATATTAAACGAATGAAGTCATCGTTCACATTTAGATCTTCAAAACTGTGAGGCCTACATTATGATATGTTGTTTGCAAGTATTTATTTTGCATAATTTATTTTCTTATTGATCTACAAATCTAACAAAGAAAGCTTCCAAATAAATATTAATACCGGTTTTAAGACTAAATGGATTTATTTTAACTTGGCTTTACACTCTATTTGCAAATGCACAATCAAATTTCAATTGTCATTAGTACATTGTATTGGTACATAAAGACGATATTTGTTGTATTTCTCAAGTTCTTTCATTCGTGTATGTGAAACAACACATCTTGGGGCGAGTTTATTAAGAAAGGGACATGTTAGATTTATATGCTCATGTGTTCAAATATTTTGCATTTTGCTGTTTTATAGTCAAGAGTCATACCATAAAACTATATCTCACATTTCGGCAGCAACTTTCACTCCGCTTCCCAAGAATGCTTTTAAGCGTGCACTGTGTTTGCAATCGTTGAACGGTATTAATGACAATAAAATTGCATTTTTTAATACCGAAAATAAGCTAGAAACAGGTTTAATCTGTTTTTTGATTTATACATCGAAATCGTCAGCAGGTAAGCTCAAAATTATTAATTGTAGCAACCTAAACTTTATGTGATCTGTACTTTAATCTGCAGGAGGTTTCTGATAAAACAATTTTACGAAAACTTAATTTGTTTCCAAGTTATTGGAAAACATTGTCAGTGAAGTGCTATTGGTACTGTCGCCAACATTATAAAATAGCACCGGAGGTATCTCAGTTAATCAAATTAATACACTAAGGTAGCTAAATAATTTAGATCAGAGTTCTAGATTATTTTCTATTTTATATTATTATGCTTGGCTTAAAATTGCAAATTGTCGTTTTTTTTCCGGTCGAAAATAATAAGCATGATATATAAGTTGAAACAAGAGATGAATGGGGAATAAATCGATTGTCATTCTAGCACAATCTATAAATAATTGTTATAAATAAATATTAATATTCTTTATAGCATTCTTACAAAATAAGAACAGGGGTAACATAAAGATTTAACTGGAGGGGTGAGAGTAATAAAAAAGAAAATTTGTATGCCAATGCAAGATATTAATATACATAACAATTTATTCATTTACCACTTTGTTATTACATTCTTAAAGTTGGAAAAAATTGTAAAATTTATATCACCTCTTTGCGCAATCCTCTGCGTAATTAACATATGAAGTGATTAACCCTAATTCGTTGTATAGCATGCTTGTTCGATGTTTTCTAATATCCCAGTGAAAAAAAATTGATTTTGATGCATCTTTTGCTACTCGTTCAATCAATCCACACTTGATTACGCTTCGTTTTTATTGTAACGTTCATTAGGTTAATATTATTTATAATATTTACGACAGTGTTGTAGGTGCTGCAACATTCTATAAACGTGTTGGACACTGAGTAAATAGGTGCAATATGAGTTGTAAATTATTGTAATAAACTATGAAAAATTGCGCAATTTCTTGCTATGTACAATAAATTAAGGTAATCAGATATCATCATGTAGATCATCATAGTATGAGAATAGTTTGCAATCAAGTTTATTGATATTATATTGAAATTACTTTAATTAATATATCTAATTGGATTTAACGAGGAAGGTACAATTGCCAGTACATTATTTATATTTGTAATTTTAATTTATTCCATTCATGGAATTGAATACTTGGTTCATTTGTAGTGTGAAATAAATGTAATTCGAAATAAAGTACATCTTATTTGTTTAGTCATCATTTACTTTGTGTCATACTTTTAATAGCATAAGATGCACTAATCGGTATATTGTCCCAGTTGTCACGTCCTGATAATCTTCAATTGCATTAACATTATCGATTAACACATTACTAAAGCCAACCGTGACTCATCTTTATGTATTGCATAAAATAAACCATCACATACTTGAATGCAAAAAACATTCATAGTATTTTTTGTGGTAAAAGTAAATCTATATTAATAGATAGTAAATATCAGGAGAAATGTTATTGTGAGGGTTATATTGGTGGGGTGAGTTATGCTACGCCGTTATTCTTAGATTTTGGAATGACGAATTTTGTTTTACTGAAATGTACATAAGGAAAAAAGGACTGTTTAGAGACTAGAAAAAGGTTTATGGGGTTACGAGTGTTACTTAAAGTCTACCCTTGACATTCTACCCTAAGTAAATATTCTATCTGCTTTTAAGTTACACGTTACACTAAATGTGTGCACATCTGGGACATTAATCCTCAACCGCTGCTTATTTATGATCTAATGGCCATACCAGAAGGGCTCTTTCTGGGTGACATGAAGGCATACATCAGGCAAAGCGCTGGTGGTGTTTTTACATGTCAGTGGGTGGTTATATTAATTTAATGAATATCAGACACTTTGTGGCCAAAATCAACGAAACACTTACAACAAACATGTTTGTTATTAGTTTTTGTTTAAAAAAAAAATTTTTTTACAAAGCAGAGATACTAATAAGTCATTACAATCAATTAATTTCAAATTAGAATTATATTTGCATATGATAACTATGGAAGTCATGTAAGCACATAAAGGAAATTAATTAGCCCAATCTAAACCCTGTTACAATCGGTTTACTCGCCAACAACTTTTTGCTTCTTCATACAAAATACAACGGTTGCTCAGTATATGCCATTGTATCAACATAAAAAGCTAAGCTTAAGTTACGTTAAGACGCGTTTGCAATGTCCGAGAGCTCCGTGCGTCTCGGAGTAGGTCATGGTTAGGAGGAAAGTGGTCGCTCGGCGCCTGAGCGCCATGGTCCGGTCCACAAATTTTTGCCCAAAAATTCCAAGCACCCGAAAAGCAAACGACAGCAACACCTACAACAGCTTGCGTTATAACCAATCAAAAACTAACACATTTACGAAAATATATCAACGTTAATATGACTCTAATGAAAATAATTGATAAATCAACATGTACATTGAGACAATCAACATGCACAAAACAAGTTGATAATTCGGTAGTGACCCAAGTCAACATTTTTACGATGCATATTTATGGAGGACGTACACTTGTGAATCAATAGTCGTAAAATAAATAATCAGGGGTAGTCAATCAAAATTTAATAGCTGTGCCTTAAAAAAAGTCTACATGGAATTATAAAATTGTATGATTTATGAAGATTTCTTCACTTGTTTTGATTTATTTATGTGACAATTACTGCTTATTATGCACAGGATATGCATACATCCTCTCAGACTACCTTGTACACATCCGTCAACATTTATCTTTTAATGCAATTAAAATACTTATGCCCTTCCATGATTCGCACTGTTAAAACAACTAGTTCTTTAAATAACTGGGCATTTCTTCAGTATACTCCTATGTTCTTCTCACACAGCCCTTAATTAGAAAGAAACATAATTGCAGCAAATGAGTAAAGAAACTAAATTGTGTCGTATGTTTCCACGAATGTCACCGACGCTCGACGCCTGTCATTTATGCAAATACGAATTAAACATGTCGTGCATTACGCGCCTGTGGAATTTTTAGGTGAGGGTTAAATTCTAACTCGACAATAAATTGCTTCATTACAAACTGATGCCTTGTAAATCATTTGGAATGGTGACGATAACAGTATATTTGATTAGTATCACATTCCAATGAGCTTTGGTTTTGATCACCAAGTGTTTAATATTTAACGTATTAAGCTAGTTTTACTTTGATGCATTTATTAATACTACTTTTTGGTGTGTTACCTTCTTCAGTACATTTGGGAGTTGTATATTATGAAAAACGTTAAAAACTATATGAAAATATTGTCAAAGTGTAGGTGTCAAAGTTAATGCCCTAGAATGCTATCTCAATAGAGAAATGTTGGTCTTTGGATAGTTAACAACAATGCCCTGCCAAAGATCAAAATTCTCTATGAAGAAAGCATTCTGTATTGTTGTGCTTTCTATGATTCCAATTGATTTTGATCGATATCTTTTACTCTACTACTCTGCTCAATGCGATTTACTATCCCTATCAGCATTTTGATTGTACTGAATGCTTGGATTGGTCTGCGCATATGCCAAATGACTGAGAATAATATTGATCATATGGTAGTCGTTTCCATTAAAGTTCATTTGTCAAGAGTCAAAAGTTGTCGTACCTACAACAGCATGCGAAGACAATTCTTCTCCCAATATTTATACCACTGAAATATGCAAAACATCCAAACCATTTAAAAAACGGTATCAATATTTACATAATTGGGACTTGACGTATTTAATTTTGTTTCTTCATATTCCGATTTGATTAATTTCTCATTCCCGTGATCCGGCTATGGGGCGCATACATTAATTACCGTATTACTTAACTTTTAATTGCAACCTTATAATTTATATATGAGTAGCCAAAAAAAAGAGTCGGCAAAATGCCGAACATGATTACAGCTGTGTGCGTGGTATTTTGTGGCTTAAGAAACGACCTTGCTTGCTATTTGGGCGCCAGGCGAGAACAGAGTTGTTACTGGTTATTGCTGACTGCTCGTTACTCTTACTTAAGTCAAATCACATGGGTACTGAGAAATGTAAATTAAGTAGATGCTGATCGGCAACAAAGTATAAGCATATCAATGCTTATTTATTCATTTATTAATATATCCGTGTAGAATGATATTAAGCCTCAACGTACAGAATAAAAGCTCTGTTTTAATTTATGCCACAGTAAATGCATGCCTTATAAATGCTTTAATATTAATTAATTTTATAAGATGTTGTAATATTCCACCAATTTGAGTTCCATTCTGCGTATATTTTAAGTTTGAAAATGCAAAGTAAGATTAATGGACGTCTTACATTATGTAATTTAAAAAAGAATGAATAAAATACGCCTTCATTTTTCTTCTGCAGACTAGAAAAGTAACTGCACTTACAAAACATTATGAACAAAACCGTACCAACTATAACTGAACATAAGTAATACTCATTTCAACTGACCAGCTTTAACCTCACTCCAAACGTCAGCTTTTAGTTAAGCCTGATGCAATACCATGGCAATTCGATCGTACATTTATTAAACAATCGTTTGTGACGACTATTCATTAAAGCATCCAGCTTAAATAAATTAACGTGCATCGTTTAATACGAAGTAAGCGCTTTTTAAATATTTAATCAATTTATATCAGTTTATCGTGGAGTATGATCATGAAGACATGATGACATTGTCAACAAGACAACAAACCGAAAACGTTTTATCTATGAACAATTAATAAGTCTTAAAGTGAACTTATATCAACGTAATGAATTTTATATTAATTATTATTTTCAGAATGGAATATAATCCTGCCGTGTTACGAATTGAAATTGATTGATACAATACATTGTTGTTTGATGGATAGATGCAGTTTGTAATCGAATATACCGCACGTCATAAAAAACATCTGTCAATTCAATTTTCATCGATTAATACTTTGTGTTAAAAATGCAGTTTGCGTTAAAATATTAAATGACTGACGAGTTGATTAGAAGCCACGATTTCTACTGCAGATTGAGAGATTTAAAGAACATAGAATTTATTTGCTTATAATTCTATGTTCTATATTCTCCTTCAGAAATCAATAATTATAATCCCTATATGATGCATTAAAATTTATTAAAATTGGATTATGACATTAACCAATTAATTAAAGTTGAGATTATATCTGCAAAAGGAAGTCACTCATTACATCAATTTTTCATTTATAAAATGTTTTAATGAAGTTAACTATTTCTGGATACTCAAAGTGACTTCAAAGTAATGTAGGAACAAATTATATTAATACTTAATATTAAATTAGTTACGTAAGTTATAATCTTCCTTCACTTAAGGCAAACATTTGAATTTGTAAATTCTGATCGATATATTTCATAACTATGGCATTGTACCACCATTTCAATTATTTAATGCACAAATATGTTGGTACCAATATAAGATTGTTACATTGATATAATTGATTATAATGATACTTTTAATAGAAACTAAATACTAGCAAGACACATTATTGTGCATAATTCACAATGCAGTTTGTATTTTTTTCGAAAAGAAATTCTTTCAAAAATGTCCATGTCAATTAGTGGCACATGGTGACAATATGGCGACCGATTGAGATAACCTCAACCGCAGATGGTTGATTAAGCATTGAATTTTATTCAGATTTGCTACTACACCTAGGAACAAATCTAATTGAATAGTAGTTTCATTTACGTATAATTATTATCAATTATTATTATAATTCAAGAGAGTAAAGAGTAAGAGAGTAAACCCAATAACTTTAAATAGCATTTTAGGTTATTTTCCTCATTATTATAATGGTCTTCAAATTTCTCATTGTTCTTCTAATAAATTAAAGCTTAAATCACCATAATTCTATTGAATTTCTTACTACATCTACGTATCAGCTTGATTTAACGTAATATTCTATTGTAATGTGACACTACATTAAACAATTCGTAAATAGTTGAAATTCATACTAACATAATTCATTCCTTTCGTGATAAATTAATTAAATGTTTACAACTATATAAATCTAAGTATGCTATATGCACGAATGAAAAAATACAATAACAAGCTAACGAAATCAAAGTGGAAAATTAAATCCAAGGATTTACATCGTCGCTGTCACCACCATTAGCAATCTTTATATCGACCATTTGACGTTTTGTAATTGTGTAATTGTCCTGTATACCACCAGTAAGCATATTAATAAAATATGAAACAATGAGCACAATAAATAAAGTCTACTCAAATGTGTAATGTTGCCACATATCTACACCCGCATGATGACAATAAACACATTTACCATAAATAGGTAATCCAATACGATTCTTGACAAGATGGAATAGGTTAATAGTTTACTTCCAAGCTACGAATTTATAAAGCAGCCAAATAGACTCTTTGGAAATGTGAAACCGATCTCAATTTGGAATGTGTTGTACGATGTGGTATTACAATTAGGAATGTGATATATATTGTTTAATAACACATATCGCAATTGTCGACTAAGCTAATACACTTAAACAAAGCTCTGTGTCTCACAATTTAGCAGCAATAAAAAGCATGAGCACTTATGTGACCACATACCAAAGTCATTTACACATTTTTGTTCTAATGTCTTTCGAATTTAAATTCGATTTAGGGAATTCAAATTTATACACTGCTCAAATTAGTCTATGATATACATGTTCTGCTACACTAATGTTGTTCAATGGCTTTTGGGACAGTGCTAAGGAATTTCAAGAGTACACTAGTTTTGAATTTGGGTGGACATATTGGCTCAACGTTAAAAAAACTGTACACGAATTGTACTTCTAACGTTCATATTCAGTCATTTGACATAACGCAATTCGATAAACAACATTCAACACGCCTTTGATATAAAAAAACATCGAAAAATGAGAATTCTATATGTTAGGTAGGAGTGGTGCACGAAACAATTTGAATAGGAGGTGTACAGGTGAATTTGTCACGAGTGCTTGATTTGTTGATTCTTTATGTGACAGCTTCTAATTTGGAAATGGACAATAGAAGTTATAAATTAGACAGTGGTGAATATGAATAAATGTTTAAGCTTCAATCTAAAAATAATAGTAACAGAAAAATATGTTACTAAAGAAATTATTACTATTAGTTTTAGTCATTTAATAAAAATATTGATCTTGTAAAAATTAATAGTAAGGATATACCTTTCTTGAAACTTTAAAAAGTAGGAAACGCCTATCTTTAATTTCCAAGATTAAAATTTTATTATAAATTTATCTCTGATATTATAATATATGTATTAAATTTGATATCATCAATAATATTTATATTTATAAACTTCCCCATATCAATATGATTCCTTTTATTAATTCAAACTATTCTAATTGCATTAATTACTAGAAGACTAACACACAATTTTTGATTCGCTTACATTATTTTTAAAATTATAGTAGGAAGAATTAGTTTTATTTATTCATATAACAAGTATTACTTTTAATGAAACATTTAATTCCTAGTATAATTTATATGTAATTCATATCACAGTTTCAACTTTGTAAAATTTTATAAGATAGTAATGAGTTCTTTTATTAATGATTATATAATAATTTTAATAATATTCTAATAACAAATATTTGAATTTATTACACACGTATTTATGATTTGATGATTACGAAGAAAAAATCAAGTACATGTTGTACTCTTGCACGTATAATAATTCAATTTAATTAACATTTATCCAGCGCCCAATAATCAATAAACGTAATAACAATCAATTCACTTGCGTACTATCGACTACTGCCATCATTATTGCTCATTACCTGTATTACGCTGAGTACGTGTGCACACGAAGAAAAATGAACTCATGAGATGCACAAGAATACGAAGCCATCTCAAGATACTTAAATACACGTACAGTACACTAGAGCTGTTGAATAATTAGTACGTAAAGAAGGATTGCAAATGGAAAGACTCTGAGTGTCTGAAGAGCAGAGAATTCATGGGCTGTGTTAAGCATTCAAACATAAATAATGAGTTTGTTGGAGGTTGGAACGTAGTGATGCGTTCTAATTATGGGTTCGATGTCTAATTACTAACGAAATTGAAGAAAATTAACATTTGCATCCATGAGACGTTAGCTGATGGCTATTCTTCACAATGTTAGTAATTGAATTGCGTGGAATTTTATAAAGATTGGACTTTTGTCCAGTGGTACATGGTTCAGTGTCATTTAATTAGAACGGAAAATATTTCTTTTGTCTTGTTTTTTTTAAGGTTACTTATTGCTTTTTTTCAATTCCTTTATAGCAGTGATTACATTGGTGATTAGATGCAATTAGATGAACTAAGTAATCATGTTGTGACGACGTTTGAAAATAGAAGAATTGATTAAACAATCATAGTTTATCATAATTATACTAAACTTAAATTTCATCAAGATGCACGCGTGACTGATGATTGATTGGTGTTTTGTAAATTGTGTCATGGGTTTTTATAAATATTTCTTTCTTTAAATATTCCCTGACTTATGTTACTTTTCTACTGTTTTTTCCACATCATTTTATTGTTATCATTATGCAATTGACATGCAGTTTACCTGCTTTGACATATTATTAAAAACGACCACATTTTATACAGTGATTGCAGTAAATGAAACTTTGAAAATCTTCAAAAATAAATAATTTTAAATCGAAGTGATCGACTTAATTCTAAAATAATGTATAGCTTCTAATTGCTACAAATAGAAGTGTAATGGAATTTCAAATAATTAATTTAATACATTAGTAGCATGCATTAGAAAAATTATTCGAAAACTTACTCGGTTAGTGTTGGTACAATTGTTTGGATTGACATTTCGGTGTAGTGCCGAAGCAAGCCGAAGCGAATTCTGTGACATGATGCCGCTAGTGTCGTTAGCGACGCAGGTAGACAACATTGTTCTTGGTGATGTATTTTTAGTTCAGGCTTGCACCACTTGCGTAGGTTCAAATATCGGCTAACTTCGTTATTGTTACATTTCATAACTCAGAAACAGTTTTCTACGTGGCTTTTTCAAAAAATTACCTGATAAGAAA
>JAODGC010000011.1:1835443-1876044 GCA_027574925.1 Ecitoglossa quadriceps | reverse complement strand
AGTCCTTTAAAGTTGTAAAAATTGTATAAACTACTTATTATAAATTCTGTTCTTTGACTCAACGTCCATATTACTCATTATTACACATCACACTTTGTGTCTTGTTCACCAACTTGCTTATTACACTTCTTGTTGCATATTGTCTGTTGCCTTGTGTTGACATAGTCACTTACAACTTATAATTACCATCCCAGTGATTTAACTTAAGTGCTTTCAGCGTAAGAGAAAGATTGTACTAGAGCTACAAAGCGAATTATAACACTCATTACACTCGCAATGCAAGCATAAGTGTTGCCAATTATGTCGCGTAAAATTTAATAAATAGGTTCGTCTAGTTTGTTTTCAACAGCAACCACTTGCTGGATATACTTGCTGGTGTTAGCTTGTAAACCAATAAAGTTTATCGTGTAATCGGTAATTGTTTGTGATCATTGCAACGCTTTGTGAAACCACGTGTTAACGATATGTAATTTAGGCAAATGCCAAGATTGCTTTGTAGGGCAGATTAATATTTTGTGAAATGTCGATGCAATTAATTAGGAGCGTTCTAGGAAGTAATCCGGCTGATTTATTGTCATGCTGGTTATTATTGTTTTAATTGGTGTTAAAATGTGCCAAGTCATCTGGCATCATCACTTGATGTGTGAACAGATTAAATTTGATGTGTTCAGCCATTCTAGATTAATTTATAACTTTATTGTACTATACATCTTGAATTATATTTCAATTACAAAGTGACGTAGATTTTTGGATGGTGGTTTAAGTTTAGTAAATTCCTTGGTATTGTCATATTTACAAAGATTCTGACAGGAATTAGTAAATTTGAATTTCCCAAGTTTACAGATTTCTGCAAAGCGATATAAATGCAGTTTGTTGATTTCTTTCAATATTAGGATTTGTCTAATTCTGAAAAATAGTTATTTGTTTTGGTTACACTCCATCGCCTGAATAAATTTACCTCCCTCAGCCATTTTTTTTTTTTCAATAGGGAAACAAATAGTAATCCGAAGAAGCCAAGTTGGGAGAATAGAGTGGATGTAAAATGAATTGGAACCCTATTTCCATCAATTATGCGACCACAATTACTGAGGTGCAGATACGTTGTTAGGATGGAAAATAACTTTCTTGTGGGCTAATCGTGGGCGTTTTCCTCGCAGCTCGTTTTTCAAATAGTGCAACGATGAATAATATGCACGCATAGAAGGACGTTGCAGAAAAAGAAGTACTATGGATCGGTTCTGCTTGCGAATTAAATCATCTTTGTTTCTGCAATAATTTTTGCCTTCACAATCACTCTTTTGACATAAATAACAATACTCGGTATAAATTACACGATAAATAAACCCTTTAAGAAAATTATGCAATTATACAACATGATTTGCTTGTTATTGACAAAATATGGCAATGAGGGACACAGAATACACCAGATTGGACTCAGAAGGAAATTTTATACAGTAAATAATGTCTTATAATCATTGGGCAGTTTGCACTTTTCTGGATGCTTACATTAATTTTATATCTTTATTTTCAGGGGACAGTTAATTTAATTTATATTTTGCAATTGTCAAAATACTTACAGGTGTCTAATTATGAAAAACAAGTTGCTTAATATCCCAGGTTATAAAATACATTAATGAATTTGTAAAAATGCGTCATCATTATCAATTGAATTTTCTTCTTCAAATACTCTGTTGTTCTAAGTATATTCTCCCAACATGATTAATCCATGTCTATTATTTGACTGGAAACCTTAATATATTGAGTTACAATTAAGACTACATTACAAATTGGAAATAAAAATCTTTTCAATTTATTAGTCCCTGGCACAATGTGACGAAAATTTCCTTAACTCAAACCAACTTAAAACCCTTTGATTCCCCATAAATTGGTGAATTGGCGCGTGACAATTGCAAATATTGTAACTACCGTGCTAATAATATTGCCAATACTATAACTAGTGCACACAAGTACAACCAGTCCACGTAATTGTTCTAATTGGTATTTTCCACAATTACGCCTACGATGACCAATTTGACTTAATTGCAAGAGAAAAATGGCATATTTTCAAAGACCCAACGAAATTGAAGCGCACAATGTGTGAGAAACGCGTGGAAGAAGTAATTTTAGACTTACTCTGAGGAGTACATGAGTTGGTTGTGTAGTTGGTTGTTGGTGGAGGTGTACGACGTGTACTCGCTGAGCACTTTCAGTTTCGTTGGGTCGTTTCTTGCGGCCGCACGCACGAAGAAATCGCGGTGCGCGAACAATTACCAAAACAGACTTACGGAAGACTTTCATTCAAGTGCATTCGGAAATTGAATAACTTAAAAATAATGCTAGGTGTAGTGAATTAAGCATGAAGTTAAATAACGACGACATCAAAACTGACATAATTCCTGACTTAAAATTGAAGTGAGTAGTTACACTTTCATTCTGTATAATGTTTAATGATCTTCACGTGGAATTCAAAGTGCCAAATTAGCAATTACACGTAAATGATTCATACAGCAAAAATCAGCGATAACAAATCATTAACTGAAGTAGCAAACGATAGAAATTGTAGGCACTGTAAAAACAAGAACAAAAAACAAAAAGCTTCACTAGAAGAAATCTCCAGTTGTGAAAAAGCAGAAAAAGCACGCGTAATTCAGTGCGTGCTGCGTTTTCACATTTTATTAACAATTCCACACTGACACTTAGTTCATAACATCGACTTAAATTAGAAGAAAATGTATGACACAATTTAAATAATATCAGTGACTTAACGAAAATTAAACAATCGTACGATGATTTCCTTTTGCCTTGGTCATTTCTTAAGAAAGACAACAAAGAGATAAACTGGTGAGTACCGATCTGGGCTTAATTGGAACTGAGATAATATTGTTTTTTAAAGATTGTGGTTATTATTTGATGTTTTGGAAGGTAAATAGATGATGTTTCAATCTACTTCTTATCAGTACAAGAAAATATCAATTGTTGATTATTAGGAGCGGTTTGTTATGTAACTGACCTTAAGTCAATACTACAACTATTGAGTAACGCAGCGTGTACTTGTGACATGCGAGTGTTGCTTTCTGGCTTAAGTCACTTGTCGTGGCATTCGAGCGCACGTTGTAATTCTGAGCGCTTCTGTGCATTCACAACTTATTTATTACATTGGTGACATGTTTTTACGTAGGAATCTTCGGCGGTTTTTATTAGAGGGGATGCATTAAGCACAAATATTTGACACAATTGAAAATATGTTCTTAAATAGTTTCATTTAATTATCAAATAGTATCAAATGAAGCTAAGTTGGAATAGCCAGTATGATAATCTTGACTTAGGTTGATATGTCTTATAGTAATTTTAATTTTCGAGTAATGTAAAATACTGCATGTGTAATGAAGACGTTTTCAACCGCTTCAATCTTTTCGATTCTATGGATCTGTCCCACCAAAGAAAGCAGGATATCTGAGCCAAGCTTAAAGTGTCTTTCCTGGTATCTTCGAGGGTGGTTACTAGAATAATGCCTTCCTTCACCTACTTAATTGATCAGCCCACAAATGCATGTCCGAGAATGATGTCCTGGGACAAATAACCCAGAACGTTAAAAATAAAAGTGAAGCTGTAAAATTACGGAAATGCATAGCACACATTTTCCTCAGGTTTTTCATTTGATATGTTATTTTCTTCTTCTTACAATAATTTTAACAACTTTATATATATGGCATTATTTCCTATTTATTAATTAAACAATGAAATCTAAAAAAGATCTATGTTAACCAATGACGTAAGCGCATAGTGCATAGGAAATGAATTAAGTACAACTATTGTATTGCGATGAGATATATGGGGGCATAGGTTTGTGGAATTTTGCGAAGAAAAAATGGAAGATTGAGAGAAAATATGTAGGCAGATGGACGAATTATAAACTCCTACAAACGGATATGCAATGGGGCAGAGGAAACAACCACGAAGAAATTGAGGGTAGGGGTAATGTTAATAGTGAACAATCTTGGTACGAGGAATAGATTTGAAATAAAGGATACTAGTACTAGTACAGATTTTGTTGGAATTTATTGATCAATGCGTGAATTATATTGGCTTTGACTTCGTTGCCCTTTTATTTATCGTTACATTATCATGCATGAATAAGAATTACTTTCTGATAATATTTTCTGTTTCAAATAAAGTGTATCTTACTCATATTTATCTTGAATCTTTCTGATGCGACACTATCTCGTATATATTGACTAATGTAACGAATGTAAATCGATGTATCTCCATACGTCATCCTAGTGATTGCAGGAGTGCAAACTCTGCTGAACCATTCACAAAAACACCCAGTGAGAAATTCGCCATCATTTCACTTTCTTCTTAATGACACAAGCCAACACAGCATCAGCGATTTACACTTGAGGTACGTGCTTGTCTGGTGTTGCTATTTAAGCAACTTCCACTTTTGCATTCGGTGCTATAAATAGTATGACTTTTTTAATAGCATATAGCTTAATGCAAAATATAATTAGCAAACAGAGAAGCGTCATAGAGTAGTTTGAAAGAGTGATAATGATTCAGGTAATAAAATACATGCGAGGTTTTGCTATTTTGAGATGAAGTGCAATATACAAATAGAAGAAATGGGGTTTTGCTTCACGTGTTTGCAATTAAGTAACTAATTCGCCAGTGTTATTTGTTGTCTAATCAGTTGTATAATAATCTTGTGCTATGGGTTATTGGTTATTGCCGTGTTGAGAGTATGGCGTTGGCGATGGATCAAGTAATTATTAAGGTGTGTTCACCTGCATTTTACATTTGACAGATTAGTGCTAGACAACTAGACTACAGATAAGTACTTACAATAGGACTTAAATGACAATTTTGATAACAGTAGAAACTTATTGTAACTGCTTAAGTTCAATGTGGAAAATTTGAATCTGTTAGGACTTCTTACTTTCAAGTTTTTTCTTTGGTGAAATTTTGCTTCTTGCTGCTTGACCTTACAAACGCCCAACTCTGGTATTTCTTTTTAGAACAGTTTGAGATTAGCAATAAATCTCCAGCTGAAGATTTTGCAATTATTTGAAAATTATTTTCTTAAAGAAGGTAGACGTTAATAATTTACTTAATTCATGATTTAATTGATTTTTGCATAACTCTGGCATTCCTTATTAAAAAAGATTTAGAACTAATGGTAACAATTCAGTAATATAAATTAGAATAAACAGAAAGTAGGTATATTTCATTCAATTCTATTTGGAATGATCCATTGTAATGTCAAAGTGGAAATTCAGTCAAAATGTTGATAGAGAAGGATAGACTATGCGAATCCCATTGGATAGAGTGAAAAGGTTCAGTCAAAATACGATTTGGTTGCTCGGAAACCTATCGAAATCAGCAGAGATGAAATGGCTTATTGATATATTTATTTTATTTAAGTTTTTATTTTATTGTTTTTCATTAATTTTTGATTTTGATTTTGCCGCATTTTATATTCATACCACGTGTATTATAAATAATTTAAAATTTAAATTCATTTCACTTCGATGAGTATAACACATGACACATCAATCATTCAACTCTCAACGTCTCTCTACATGACTTCACTTGTCTTCCGTTATTGTCTCAACTCTTTGTGAAATTTCTTTTCGTATCTTGATCTTTTGTTCCCCGTTCCTCATTCTCCAGTGACTCATCAACAATTGTTGAGGCAAATTCAGCCAAGCAACGTCAATATTTAATTTACAAGATATCAGATTTCACTTAAACTTACTTTTTTTTGTACTATGACAACAAAACAAGAAAATATTAATCTCTTAGTAAGAAGTGCAAGCTAATAATTGGGATACAGATTCGTTGACCTTTCTGCATTTCTGTGAAAATAACGTGTCATTCTAATATGCATATTATAGCATATTAGAATGACACGATGTCCATGTCTTCTCAACTTAAATTTAAATACTGTTGTAAGTAAAGATGAGAATTAGCGTTTTCCAACAACGCGGCAACAGTTGATCGTGAGTATTTTGTTAAATTATTTGTCTTTAATGGATATTAACTAGCATGAGACAATGAGGATATCATTATTGTAATATAATAACATGTCATGTTTGACTTTGAAATATGGTAGATTGTATTTGGCTTCAATAAACTGAGCAAATACTCTTTCGTAGTAAAGTTTCTACGAGTAATTTTTGCCAATTGCCACATCGAACACGTCCGCAAATAAATATCTTCAAGCAGAATTCATCGAATTAAATCAAAGTTGATTCTGATCCGCCTAAAGACCTCCCATGAGTTTTACTGCAAACAATTAAAGCTAAAACGCATGACGAAATATGTCAGGCTTTGTACAGAAAACAAAATATCTAAGTTTATTATAACATCAAACCCAATTCTGAAACACGAAGATATTAGAACTTTGCTTCTTTCTGACACTCCGCTTGCATAGGATTGGAAGTTCTGAAGGTGGTGCTACTCAGAAGAATGATACCTAATGACGAGATATTTTCTTCCAACGATTGTTGAGGTTATTGTAAATAAGAAAATTAAAATTTGTATAAATGAACTAGCTTTTGTCTGTCTTGATAAGATTTTGAACGCAATATTTAAATATGCATTGTAATATTTAATTTGTAACATTTAAAAAGATAATTGTGACTTCGCATAACCTAGAATGGCACAATTCACCTCGAATTCTTCTCCCATCATGCCAAGTCTTGTTGTGGGATGCTAATGTGGTCGCACGTATCAGATTTCGCTGGAATCCGTTGCGTAATCACGCATTATCATAGAGCACACTGAAGACAACGTAATAATCTTCGAATGCAACGATGCGTTCACGACAATCTTAACAAACGAAACACGTTACTCGTACCAACTCCACTCCGCACATGAAATGTCAATGTGCACAATGAATTACCCACAGTTTACTCAATTCAAATAATTTTGCACAATGCTCAATTACAACTATTGAAGTACGTGCACATAAAAATCCTTTCAGCGGAGATAAACAGCATCTAGTAGTTTATATATTAGGTTAGGTTAGGTAAGAAATTTCTAAATTTTGTACTTGAAAAAATGACTCGAATGCGAAGAGATTGATGATGATATGGTGCAATTGTTCAATTATATTAGACAAAAATGCCATCAGAAATATCATTTGACTATTTATTAATGGATTTTGGTAAACAGTGACTTAACCTTAAAACTCGACATTTGTTGTTATATAACAATAAATTGATTTGCGCTGAATGTTTTTCTTGGAACTTTAATGATATTACATCCATGCTAAATATTTGAAATTGAAGTTAATGTTAGTTTAATCACTTAGCATTTTATATGGCTGCACCTGTAATTTCTACTCCTACTTTTAATATTTCTGTTCTGTTATTTGAAATTTACCCATAATTATTACCTGTAAGCGGTATACTTCAAAAATATTTTGAGATTAGGCAAATTCAATTTTGGCGAGAAGCGACAAAAATTGAGTTTAGTAGGTTTACGATGTGCACCTATTACATGAAAATGTCTTAATCAATATCGAATAAGCTGTAATGTCAGATAATTCGACAACTACATCAACATATGCCTCCAAAAAGCATAAAAATCATCTTACAACATATGATTTAATCAATTAAACTGTTATTCCAACAAAAATAAATTGCAATTGTCTAGATCGTATCTAATAAAATGTCACAATTCAACAAGTTGTTTATTTATGTACCACCACGATTGCGCACTTTAAACCACGTACAAATGATTGAAGATTGTTGACTCTTGACTTTTTCGAAGAAGATTCAGTCTTCATTTGTAGCTACACGTTACGTACTTGTTTGGTGATATATGTCGCACATCGATTTCATTTTTCTGTCGAAAATCCCAAGGATTGTAGCAATCCAAGTGTACACGAGATAAAACGATCTTACCATTATGTAAATTAGTTCTAAGTAGATTCGAAGATGTCAAATTTCAATTGGCGACATAAACAGAAGTATTTGCTGAGAAGTGGCTGTGTTTTCATTGACATCATGGTATAAAGACTTAAAACCGATTGATCAGGGGTAAATGTTGTTTAACTGATGTTAATGTAGTGTAGATATTGATTTGCTGGAAATTTTCAATTAAGTGTACACTGCCTTATTCCTAGTGCTAAAGTACTTGAAGAATGTGTGATGTGCATTTACATAATGCAAGTGGAATTATTCCACAAATGATTTGCGCCTAATTGGCATCACTTAACTTTCCTAACAACCAAGATAGTAATTGTAATATGTGTCCATGTATTAATAGAGATGTCGAAATCCAACGAGCGCTGAGTTTTGTTATTGCCGTCGTGTTCAGCATTTTGAGAGACTCGTCGACTTTGGAGAGATTCGGAAAGGTGTAAATTCGCACGACGTGTTTCATAATGAATTGTTCAGGTATTTTAACACTTTGCAATTGTTGTCTTCATTCAAATGAATAGCTGGTAGGTTTGGCGAAATTGCAGAAACGAGCATTGATTGCATTGTGGGTCCATATTATACCAGCTCCACACCTTAGCTACTCACATACAGTTTGTTGAAGAAGTGTACTTTAGGATTTCTTACTGGTATTGAGATAAGATATAGCTGTTAATAGAGGCAATGATTAGAAATGCGCACATTGTAAGTTGGTACAATGTGCAAGTGTGAGACATGGACGAAATGTTAAAGAAGATACAAAAGTGTGAACATTTTTAAGAGTTGGGAAACATTTGAATATTTCTTAGTGTACTTACTGTTAATGTCAACTTCTTCAATACATCCTTTTGATCTTCTCATGTGGATACGGCATGTAGAAAAGACATGACGATGAAAATAAATTGCATGACATTTTATCAAATCATTGGCTTTTAGAATCAGCCTGAACTAATGATGCTATTATTTGACGAAGGATTTGATAAAAGTATTTAGAATTGGTTGGAAATATTTGCATAAATAAATACATTCACCTGGATTTTATTTGTATATACGCATTAACTGATCTTAATCTAGTCTCTTTATTTTCTGTGGTTGTGCCATTTTAAATCGAGTTCATCCATTATTTTCCATGTTAATGTGTAGTGTTCCTTCCTTTTTCTTTTTTTATTCAATGACACATTGTGAGTATATATTAATTCATTTCATTTAACAGTAATTAAATGTATTCGTTAGTTTTTCTCACCTTCTCTAAGACGTTTTGCATATTTTCTGTATCAGTAACACTACTTCACAACTTGGATTTTACATTTCAAGATGTGCTTCCTTCAACTAAATATTTAAACTACTAAATCCTATTGATTAATCTATTGCAATGGTTTTTCCCAAAAAAATCAGATCCCAAAGATTCACAATTCTCCTACTGGACCTAAATCCCCAGACTTCTTCTCCAAATGTTCAAGCCCAAACCTTCCAACACCCAAACTAGACTCCCCTCCAGTGCCAACCATTTTCGATCTAAGTCTTAAGTCATATTGCATCTAATTTTAAAAATGACCAAAGTGAAATAATTTGGTATAGTACAATAGGCGATAATTTTGATGGAGATTAAAACCAGGTGCGATTCAACTGAATGAGTGTCTTTAGTCATTTCGTAAGCTAGGACACGTAGCACGTTACAACTCTTGATTACAAAACAAATTGTAGGAATAAAAAACGTGAGTCTCTCAAACATAACGCAAGTCAATAATTTGAACTAATTTGGTGGTTTTATATATAGAAAAGCACATCGAATGCTATTATATAAATTCTGTCTAATACACTCACCCTTCACGTAACTGCAGGGTATGTGTATCACACTTTGGAAAGCACAGACATAAATTATTTATTCAAATATAGACAATAAGCTATTTTAAGTATGATGTTCCTGGAAATTGACTTTCTATCAAACTAGTCTCCAACTACTATTAATTTTGAAACACTGATTTTTTCTAGTTCTGCAATGAAATTTTCTTAATTTCCAGTAGGTAAATGATAATTGAAAATTATGCAATAAGACAACACAGTTTTATTTAAGTTGTCTCGGTTTATACCTCTTCATCTGCAATGAATGCAACTCATTCTAATTCCAGTTTCTCATTGTTGTTAATATCGTTAATCACACTAGATTGCTACGAGTAGTCTACGAATAAGTTCTTTGATTTCCTAACTCTCTTTTCTCCTCTTAGCCTACCTCCACAATCGACGAATTTTCCAATGTCTCTCGTGTTCCTCGCCCTCGTTTTAATCTTAATTGCATCATCGCATTAAATTACTCAGCATTGCAATACAATTAGGTGCGTTTATTTTCCTCAATTCTAGTGCTACACTTTAAGCTATTTCGATGTTTTAACACCATGCTAGTAATTAGAAATTTTCTCCTTCGTGTGGTGCGCACACGTTTTGACCATTTTGCACTGAAAAGCATTCCGATGCACAAGCAATATATTTACATACCTGCACTTCTTACACATCAAGGCAGAACGTGATTCTTATAGATTAACAAACTTGTTGCGACTCAATTAAATTGTTCATATCACCAAAGGAGTAAAAATGGTGTACGTGTCGTTCGATGCACTTCATCTGAATGGCTTGTAACAACTTATTAAATATGATTCAATTCAAACCCAGCTTGCGGTGTCTAAGTATTGTTTCGCAAGCAATTTCTGCACCAGCGCAAACGACGACTGTCACGTCCTGACATTAACAGCATTATCATATGTCGCATTGTCTGCCATTTGGTTCGGTAACGACATGCGCTAAATGCACAAGTGCAAGTGCAATCGGGTGATCATAATCGCGCTTGGCAAATGTTTAAATGCAGTATGTGGACACATTAATTGCACTTGATCGTCGAGAATAAAGAATAGCGAGAGGGAATGTGATTCTAAGGTTAGGTTGTGCAAAGCCCTGCGAAACAATTTGCTATGGACGTGCCTAGAAGAATCAACCCAACCTGTAGCTTGTAATAAATGTTTGCCATTAATCTCGTTAATTCTTTTAATGAGCCAGTAGCTAATATTATAACCTACTAATTGCAACATTTTGAAGGAATGCCATTCACACCTTAATCCCACTGATTAGAAATGAAAAATAAGAGATAAAATAAACAAGCACTTATTAATTACCATCGCTTATGACACGCTTCACACGTGAATTATTGCAAGCACATGCGTGCAGAATGTAAATAAATGTAAAAAAAAATAAACGAATGAAGAACATACTAACGACGTGTTGGTCTCTATCTGGTTACTGCACACACTGCTTATCCATAGTGTTCAAGCAAAGGCGACACATTTATTAGAAAGAATTCTCTCCTCTTCTAAGTAAAAAAAAATAATCATACAACGCATTCGTCATTTCGGTCAATGTCAATTAAAACACGCCGATGCAGGTTGACCCGTAACTACTGAAGCATCGCAAATTATTGCGTTCATTTACATTGCACTACTGGTGAAGAGGATGTTAAATAATGCGCGCATGGAGTTTTCACTTTTCCACGTTGATGCATGTGTGCACGACGCCGGGGTTTTCCTTATAAATCGCGGATTTGATGGCTAATTAACGCGTGGATTTATTACGCTCTTAACGCGCAAGCATTTGTAAAGAAACCTACATCATGACTTAAGTGGGGAACATAGGCTTGACGATGAAATATTTTTCATTCATTGATTAACGTGATTCAAATCAATTTTGCTTAGATGCTTGATTTCACTTTATAAAACAGACTCACAATTTATTAGATAAATTAGTGAGTTGCTAATAAATGAATAATTTTTTTTATAACCACAACAACATGTTAACCACAGCGATAATTGATTGGATTTGGTTGTTCACATTTCACCGCTTTGTAGAAGTTTGCACAATTTAAGCCACAATGCACCAGGTCAGAACAGGCCAGCAGGTCACATGGAGTCGGTTGCATTTATTTGCATTTTAAATCACTTTTCAGCTGTTTGAATTTTCAATCATTTGAATTATTTGAATGCTGTTACTAAACGAGGTTAGGTTACGAATGACGGAAAATATGCTTTATTATTTTTATTTATTGGTACATAATAGGTGAAAGAAACAATTTTTATTTGCCATGATGAAAGAAATAAAATGGTCCACGTAAATCTGTGGCTGTTTGCCGTTGTTGTCAAACATTTATTACTTCCATAAATATTTATAGTTTAGTCCATCGATATGTCAAAGTAGGAATTCGATGCAGGTAAAATTTTCTATGAAATCCCATAGAAATTCCACAAATCTCATTAATTAAAGTGAAACTACTTTGTTAAAATATGAGTTGATAGGTTATTCTATCTTAGCTAATTGTAATATATTTTCGTGCAATCAAATCGTATTTTGACAATTATTACTATTAGTAATAATGTTGTATTAGTACAACACTGATTTGTATCAAATAATTGACTACAGTTTTGGTTGACATTTTGAATATCTAGGCAAGTTTAAAGTGTCAAGTTGTTGTTAAGAGTGTAAACTTCTATCATATGGTGACAGCAATTCTTCAAAATGAATTAGAAGAAACTCATTCAATTGATGTAATCTGTGACATTCATACACAGTGAATTGTTGGCTAATAATGTAATTCCTGACTAAAAGTACTGCGAAAATCAATTAGTCAAACACAAACCAACACAAAACTAACAAATGAATATAAATTTCAAATTACCATTTCGTACTCAAACCAAAAGGAAATAATTTAAATCAATTTTTTTTATTCTATTTATTTTTAGTATTCTGCAATTATTCAATAAATTTTATTTGCGTTTTATGCTACATTATTCCAAATTGTTACAATATTGTTGCAATTTTCTTACTCAATTTTCCTAAACATAAATCTTTTGTTGTTGTGGTTGAGCATTGTGGTGAAGTGATGAGAAGCATGGTGTTACGATATGGCCTTTTGTTTCTGTTCCTAAATTTGTACATGCGTAAGTGATTTAGATGAACAATCTTTCCACTTATGTAATAATTATAATAAAATATAACCATAGACATACTTTCCTCTTTTCTTGCTTTTCGTTATGTTTGGTTTGAAACCCATAAAACACGCAGTTAAATGCAAAAGGTTCACTTGATTTTCCTGGAGCTATGAATATTCAAACGCACCTTACAATTTCAATTAATTGCTGTCATTGTTCTACAAATATGAGCACTATAAGTATGGAGGTATTAAAGTTTACAGTGATACCACTTGTTGTGGTTTTATTATTTTAAGATAAATGACATAAGTAGATTACTATTAGGAGTATTAAGAGTATAGTCTCGACACAAAATTTCTTACTTTAATTATTAGTTATTGTAACAATTTTCTGGAAGTTTGTAGAAAGCTACTTTTATTGATATAAACACCCTCAATTGTTTAAATTTGATTTTAATGCCTTATATTTTGCAATGCCTCTAGACACTCTCATTTTGCTTCAATCACGATGCTTTTAGCATTTGCAGATAATCGTTAAGTTGTTAAGTAATTGTCTAAACAATTGAGCACAAATTAATGTACAATGTTTTAAAATAAATTGCAATTGTTATAATGTTCAATTGTTTCTATTTTTTTAATTCTTTCTGTGGCACTGCGTCAGAGTCGTATTTAGATTACAATTTGTTATATGCATGTTGCAGCTGTTGCAATTAATGCAATGTCACATCGGAAAGTTGATCGAGCAACATGTTGAGATGGATGGGCCACCGCAAAAAGGAATCGATCGATGGCGACGACAAGATGGCTGCCAAACCAGCAGAAGATATAAATGGGGTAGTGAAAGAAAAGCCCGGTGGAAGAAAAAGCAAGTTAAATATGAAAAAAGCGGTTTATCTACCACGAGTTGCATTGAAGACTCCAGGCGGTGACAGCACTTCCACCGGAAAGTCGGATGGCAAAAATGAAGGCAATCTAGAGTTTGGCAAGGAATTGCAATTGGCTAAAGATGCATGGTCGGAAAATTTTTACTTACGGAGTGATACAAGGTTTCGAGGGTAAGTATCATTAAGAAATTGAGTATTCAGCACTCAACTGTAAGAGAGGTTTTGATTTGGTCAATTGAAGTAATGTTCAACCTCAACGCAAATAGATTTTTTGTTAAATGATTCAATTCTATGGCGTTTTGACTTAAAATTAATCAACATTTTTACATTTTCCTAAAGCAGAATTAATCCATTATATGTGGATTCGTATAAAGCACGTCGATCATCAAGACAAAGCACACCAACTGGCGAGAAATCGTCTAGTTCCGGTTATGGTGGTTCTAACCTCTATAGTTCATCAAGTGACCACCATCTGTACATGGAAATGAAATCAAAAATTCAAGGCATCCTCGAACAAAATCCACAATATGTAAAATCCATCCAAGTAGCAAAACGAAAAAACAAATCAACCCACTCTAGTGGTACATCATCTGGTACACTGAGCACCATACCGGAAGGCAAAATTGATTTTACCATCCCACGTCCAATATGGCCGCAATGTGGCAATCGGAATGCAAACCAAAGAAACTTTACGTCCACCTCTAACCAAGAATACGACTCATTAGTAGATGAAGCTGTTCTATTGTATACGTCCTTGAGTAATCACCCAGAACCATCGCGTGTCCCAAGTCAAATTCAAGAAACGCATCAAAGATCTGATAGAATACAATCTGATTTTTCCGTAAAAGATGTTCTCCTAGAATTATTGAATCATGTGAATGCCACAATAGAAGGTAAAGGTGTTTTAACCCCCGAAGAGATGTTAAAAAGGGTCAATGAGAGGATCTGCGATAGTATAGATGCGTTAAAAAATGCTACCGAGGAAGAAATGAGAATGCTTTGTGTCAACTTGAGGAAGTCCAAGAAAGTCGACAGTGTAGTTAGGGCATTCAGTCATTCTTCATCGAGTGGTAACTCAAGTCAAAGTTCTCCAGAGTGGAGTGGTCATAGGGTACGAGCGAGGTCTTCTTCGACAGAAACAGAGGACATCTATCATTTGCCCTCTTCATCCAGCAGTGGTTTTTCTGATTGTATGTTCAACAAAGATGGTATGACAGTTATCAAGAATCAACTTCCACCACATTTGCCAACTGCTCCATTGCCAATGTTTGTGCATGATGATTTGGCCAGTGTACCCAATGGAGTGCGGAATGTAATGATTTACGGGACGTTGTGTAGAAATGGCAGTGTGCATGCTTATAAGAAGGTGGCGGAGGTAGATGGTAACGTAGATGGCGCGTGTGTGATGAATAACAGATCAAACTTGAAAGTTTCTGATGCGGGTGTAAGACATGATGGGGCAAAGCAAACTTTACTTAAAGTGGATGATGAGAAGCCTAGCGTTTGGGAACAGTATTATGGGGTAAACGGTGCCAAATTGCGAATGGAAGTGATGGATATAAAAGAGGGAATGGAAGATGTCAAAATTGATATGAACTATGTGCCTAAACCAACGGATGTTCCAATTTTTGTAAGTAAACCTTATATATAATCCACTTAGATGTCAAAACTTGGGACCTGTTACGCTTGTTCTTATACAACTAGATATCTGCCTATCTGCAGATTAAGCCAACTAATGTGTTCTCTTACAATCAAAGTTGTTGTTTTGCTATTGTTACCCAACAATTTGTCTGCTTCTTGGTTTTCTGCCTTTTTTGACTGAGAACGTGCGGTTTTGGTCTAATTACCACAGAGTAATGTGTAAGTTTCGCTTTTTCCAAGTCCATTCTTAGAAACTGAGCGAAACTAAATGAACGAACATAAAGTAACGAAGAACCGGGGGAGAAGTTACATCGTATCTAGTATCTGGGTTGATAAGAATTAGTTTCTATGATTTAGGACTTACCAGCAGTATTATTGAAACTCCAAAACCATCATTATAATGCAATTATGGTGCATAATAGAAATATAAAAATAAAGCAAAAATGTAGAGTAGACATCAGGTACTTATGTCATAGTGATTGCAACTGTAACTTATTATTTGTAATTATTCAATTATTAATGACTTTTGTGTATTGCCTATGGCGCTGATGGTGTAATTAAAATAATGTTCGAGGCTACTATTTTCAGGTTTTTGCAATAATGTTTCATATAAATAGCAAGCAATTTAATATCGATTCCAATTCGTCATGTGTTTGTTCTTATGTGTTTTGCTGTTAATTTGTTTTATCACTGTTTTGATTGCTCATGGACATTTCCGCATGAGAATTATTTCTACTTCAATTATACGAATTGCAATAAAAATTATTTATTACCTGGGCAAAGTTTGACACCACGCAAATAGGTTTCACCAACAACTCTTGCTTGTTTAAAGCATTCTAATGTGGAATTCTAACAAGGGGTTAGGAGATTGTTAACAAAACTAAATTATAAGTTAATTAAGCTTTGTTTGCATGCATTTTATGCATGTAATCGCACTTTGCAACCGAATCGAAGTCATTAACATACCAACTGTGAATATTTTAAAGTTGTTTAACATCACATTTCTATTCACCAGTGGTTTACAGTGTTTCACACTATGTGAGACGACTGAAGCTATTTGAAACCCTTTGGCTTACTTTGATTTCATTCAACTTTGATAGAAAACATAAATCACAAATGTAATGCGGTTGAAAGTTTCCAAACTTCTACGTTCGAAGTGACTTAAAATAGTGATATAGAATGCAAACATGTTTTTATTCAATTGCACACGATTGAAGAATTGAAGCGTGAATACTAAATCGATTGTATTTCATACAGTAGCATGCAAATTAGGTTGACTTTTGCATGCACTACAACAGTATTTCCAATATTCCAATTGTTGCCTTTGAAACCACTCTGGTAGTACCGTCGGCACTACCGCGGTCACATGCGACTTCGTGAGAGGGCAGATTGTGGGTTCGAATATTGCCAAAACTTCTGCTGGGAGTGTTGAAAGGGTCCAACTATAGGGCGGCCAGATCTGAGAAGTCCGGTATGGTGTCGGTTTATGACTGGCTTTGATGACAGTACGCTTATAGACCCACACCACTTCTTGATGTTATTCAAAAGAAATCACATTTATCATGGACCGTGTTGTGGTAGCCATGCCTCTATGGACCGACACCGTAATCGTCCACCACTTATGGTTATTAGCAGTTGGATGGACTCTGTGAGTATGTTAGACATACTCACTCCAGTATTAGAAGTTGTATTCTTCAAAGATGCACTTTGCTTATTATTATTTGCATGCTAAGACTAAATATGAACACACAACTCATCTGCAAGATAATTAGGTTCACCTATTGTATTACCGAAAATTTGTGCTGTAGATAACCATACGAACATCAAAGGATTTTGTGTTGCAGTTTCTTGATTTCTTCCGGAAAGCTACATCCGTTCTTGTGGAAAACATGCGACGAAATATTAATATATTTGATTAATATATTATCTGGGTCAATATAATTGTAGAACATTAAATATTAAACTAGTTGAGTAGGTTTTCTAAAGTAGTGATAAGTGTTTTGTTGATTTTAGTCATGAAGTATTTGATATTGATTGTATCAAGTCATATCGAGGAAGGCAACATGCTGAAAACGTTTTTAAATATTAAGAAAAGTATCAAAGCAAAGTTAGATAAAGTAATACAATAAAGTAATATATTTGGAAGGAAACATTCGCTTAGACTAATATGCTTAAGCTAATATTAGAATAAATAATAAAATATCAATGTTTTTTTGCTGAATGAGAGTTAAATTGAGACATAAAATACATTTTTGCTTTCAGTGTTTTGCACTCAACTGAAGAAATGAAGCGTGATGACTGAATCAATTACACAAAGTGTAATCACAGTGTGGTTTCTATAATTAATATCTTTTTGAATGAATGGCTAGAATGCAATAAGAGTAGCTAAAAAAAGCGTTCATAAAACGGAAAGTGTTTTTGTTTAATTTACTTTTCTGCAATCAGTATTGTCTGGTTTCTCTTGTTTACTTGGTGCCTCAGTAACAAATACAATCTGGCATTTTCCGCACTGAGTATTTGAACGCATCATTAGCGCCGCTGCATTTACGACTCAAAGACATAACGTAATATCGGAAATAGGAAGTAATTAGAGTTGTGTTTGCATGCTACACCATGATGCTGAATTTCAACTAACTTCAAGCTTCCAAGGCAGACAGTTACATTGTTGATTGTAACACTTTTAACATGAACAACTAATGCAAGTTGGCTTCAGCAAGAGTCAACTGGTTGTTCCTTTAATAGTACCACTTGACACAACTCACTTGGTTTGAGTTAATTTTTAACATTTGACGTTTCAAAGAGTCTTCGTAATGGATGCGATGTGAAATCACTTCTGATGTGAAGAGTACACCAGAGAGCAAACGCGATTATATAAAACGGATTCTGGGCAGTTCCGGTGAAGGAGTTTCGTGAAATATCTCACAACAATAATTAAGTTCACAAATGAAAACTCTGTTGTATTTAATTTCACTTAAGTCAATTTTGTCTTGCTGTACATTTTGTTTTCCAGGGTAATCTAGGTTAAAGCAACAATTAATGTTCTTAATCAATGCTCTGAACGTATAGCTTAATTTATTATGATGCAATTAGCAATAATCTCTTTTGATTTGCTTGGAATATGTAAACTTACTCTGGCAACTTTTAAGTAGCTATAGTCATTTAGAGAAGTTATGGAGTAATGTAATATTGCGGTGCTACTGGTCTTTAATGTAGCAAGTTGAATATAATAATGTGGTCGCGATTGCTTGTTTACATTTTTTTTTATGCCACTAATGTGATGAAGGTGCTTTCGCCATTTTTGCAACGACGGCGGCAGTTTGGAGTTTTGCACATGCAAAACAGCTGGTGGTAAGGTCAAATAAAGCAATAATTGGATCAATATTCTACTCAATGTAAATAAGAAAGATAATCAAAACAAACATATGCAATTATATCGAAGGAATATCTGTAATTCGTTTTAACTCTTTCAATTACTTCGTTGATGTATTAATTACTATTTAATAAATTTAACATTGTATCAGATGAGTTAAAAACCAGTTAAGATTTAATCATGGAATTGCGATATTTTCAATTAATAGATTGTTATTATTCTAAGATAATATATTAGTGAGTATAACCTCAATTTTTAGGTTGTTTCTTGCGTTATTACCATCTCATTGGTTTAATTAAAGATTGCTTATTGCTGTCAAGTTGACAGACAATAAAAATATATACTCATTATTATTATTACTCTTCTTCCTGTTGTAGCAGTATGCTGGGAGGGTAAGGCATTGTAGTGTGCGATTATGAGCATACTGCTACCCATATCAGCCACAGACAAACACCATACTCCACTACTCATAACTGGTCGGTCGATAGGTGGCCCATTTGCTCGGCTGGGTGTAGGCTCCTTTTGGGTTTTACCTACAACGCTCTCAACGGAGCTCGTGGCGAGATTCTAACCCATGTGTTACTGAGGCAGTACTCAGGAATTTTTTTTAGCGAATATAAATTTATGGCGATAATTTGGAGCATGTTTCATATTTAACTCATACTTGAATTGCATCTGGGGCTTGGGTGCAATTGCAAATGGGTGTAAAGACTTAATAATGTGCTGCCACACAGCAAGAGGAAAGTTGCCTGTGAAAAGTCACAGCTAAATTAAAATAAATTATGTGCAGTGCTTGAATTGTTTGGGTTACATGTGTTTAGTTTGTAAATATATTTAGAATGAAATTATTTTGGGATAAAATGGAACAAATCAATAAGCAGCATAGAGAATCTTAACATGTGCTTGCAAAGTCATAGTATGTGGCATGGTAAATTTTATGGGTAGTAATAAATCTGAATATGAACAGTTGAACAGATTCAAATTTAGAATTTATGACGTCCGAAGACTAACTTTTGTTATATATACGTATTACTAGCAGTTGTTAAATGGCGAATGTAAGAAACAATATGTAACCATACACTAGATGCGATAAAAAGATAGAAGACAATTAAGAATAGCAAAGAACGTCTTATATTGTAAACACATAGTTTGATATTGTTGGGACTATTATTTCAGTTCGACATATTAATCTCATATTTTCGGAGGTAATCGTAGTTGCGACCCTACCAGTTCTAAACAAATTAAGTCTTTACCAATGTTATTTATCAGAAACCTACTACAGAGTAATTTGCACATGATTATAATCAATTTCAAGCTGATACGTTCTGAAGTTTTCAAGTTTTCCATATTGAGTTATGTTGGTGTATATTAATTATTTCCTGTAACTACTACCTCCTATTCTGCCTATTCCCCAATACTAATCTAAACATATCTTATCGAAAAAAGTTGTTCTTGATTAAAATCAATGAAAGTTGTTATAAGCGTGCCAGTATAGTTAGCAGAAGTCTGAAGCAGGGAGGTATTTTTTCTCCATCTAATTATGGTAAAAATCGGATTATACTTGCAACGCTTGTACCTACCTGAGCAAAACGATCAACTAGATTGAGTTCAACCTGGTTAAGCTTATATTCCGCTTAAGTCACTCAATTTGCGCTACCTCATTAAATTGATTCATTGCAAAGAGTGATGACCTAACTGTTTGAAGTTGCTAATTATTTAAATCATTGCTAATATATCATAAACGCATAATTAGATCACTTATGGGTAATAACGTAGTAATCAAGATAATTTTATTGTATTACTTATTACTTGTTGGTGTTACTTGCCGCGAATAAAGAAAATCGAAGAAAACGCTGAGTAAAAGCGATTATAGCAGAGCAGCGACTCTTACTTTCTTCGATGAGCGCATCGCAAATGCACACATAAACAATGTAGTCATGTTTAGTTGCTAACCATACTTGAGAACGAAAATTGGAAGTTGGTGATGTTTGTGAAGAAATTCTGTTTGCTTGCAAGTCGATTGTAATTTACTGTACAGCGGATGTTCATCATGATTATTTCTGATTTGCCTTTATCTTTTCTTCCTTGATGAAATATAACAAGCATTGATTGAGAAAAGTAATTTTTGCAGTGATTATTATAATAGGAATTTCTATTAGACTTTATTTCTTTAATTAAAAAATTGAAAAAAACAATTGGGTTTAAATTATTTCCTAGTATCTAAAAGATAATTATTTATTAATTATTCACTCTCTTGAATTTCTCTATCTATATTGAGAAACGGTGGTCTTTTTGTTGGACATTTTTTTTAGAATGCCTGAATCAGACGACCAGAGGTCGTAGTAACGAAAAAGAGTTTCTATTATTTCCGAGGACGACTCATCCCTGTCTCGGCGATTGCTATATTAAAATAATACAAATTACAAACAATCACAAAGTCTCTTTTGCAATTGTATACGCTAGTCTATCGATACTGCAAAGTGGAAATTTGGTACATTGAAAATTATGACAGAGACGGATATACTGCGCACTCTCTTTTCTGGCTAGAGTGAAACGGTCCAGTCAAAATTCAATTTGCATGTAGGGAAATCTACCAGAATCAGTTACGATGAAATAGCCTTTGAATCAGCGTTACAATTATCCTACAAATGACAAATTTGTTTTATATCAATAGAATATAGTAACACCCACATGCAACTTTGCTGGCAAATTTTTCAAATTATAATAAAACTGTATATTTAAATACGAGAGGATAAATTAGAAATTAACCGAGGCATTATCTTGAACTTTTATTTTCATTCATAGAACTGTATTATTATAATATCTATTTCTGCAAATCTACTTTTATTCCGAAAGTTGCTCTTTAGCACTTTGCACTTCATTCAAGTGCAAATCATGCAATTCAAGTGAGTAAATGCATTCGTTCAACTTCACATTCATCTGCAATTGACACATTCTCAGTGTTCTTAGTGCTTGTGTTTGACCATTTCTCATTATATGTCACTTGCTTGATTTCGGAGACTCGAGATGTTGAGGTTGCTGAGTTACGAAATTCGTAAAAGGAACAGCTGTACACTTGCACTTGCAGCACACTCACTACTTGATGAAGATTTATGAAAGCGTTTAAATTGTGCACGTTGCACGCAGATGCATCAAATGCAGTGTAAATTATTTAGTTATGCACGTTTATTACAATCTTCGTATAGTAAGATGGATTATACACTACGAAGCACTAAGAAGTATCTGCCTTGAATATGCATCATGTTTTATCGTTACTAAATTATACCTTTGCGAGAATACTATTCTGGAGTGCAGTGAGTGTAATAAAAGGAAGTGCATATATGCACAATAATTATTTGATTGATTAATTAATTGCTTGCAACTTTGACGGAAATCTAATATTGCTGTTGCATAAGTTGGAAATGTACATTTTCAATTGGTGCTTAAATCTTATTGTATATTGTTCTCATGTAAGAAAACAAAGGCATTACATCAATGTTTTCTTTTTTTTATGGTTCATTTTTTGTATGTGATTTTCTAGGTGGAAACCATGGAAATTATACAGAGATGTGCAGAAAAGTAAAACAATTAAAGAAATTACATTTGTTATCCATATTATCTTAAGATGAGATTCCTCGACCAGGGGTGTATTGGGAAACCAAACCAAAGCTATAAAATATGAGAAAAATCAACATACTAATTTTAGACTTATTTTTTAAAGATTAGTGACAATATGTAATCTAATAGTAGTTTAGGTACAGAACTAAATTTCAATTCAACTTACTCAACTCAAATATATATTCAGAATCAATGGTAATTTAGACAAGTGGTAATCAAATTTATAGTAATAATTTTTATAATTTATATCTCACTTTAGAAAAATTTGAAATTTGTTTGAAATATTTTACGTCTCCCTTAAGAGTGCTTTATCTCTCCCCAGGAAGAAAAATTGCAATGTGGAATGACGATATAATTTAATTCTTTATATTGAAGCATTTCACTTTGAAATTGATCAATAGTAACTCTAAATAATTAGATAGAAAAAAGATACTATGGTATTTGTATGCCGGATGTAGTGTTTTGTGATGTGTGGTTGTTGTTGTTTACTGTTACCCATATCGGCTATAGACCCACACCGTCATACTCGACCGTTGGTTTGGAAAGACTTCACTTCGGTTCTAACCACTACGCTCCCATTGAAGGTGTTGGCAAGACTTGAACCCGAGGCGATTAAAGTTACTAATGTGACATTCAATTTTCGTAATTGGGTCATTGTACTTCTCGATAATCTTTTCGTGACTATATGAGATGATGACATGCTAAGAATTGCAATAATTGATTATCTAACTACTATCGAGCGTCATCATTGCAGCATTTAAAAGAGGCAAAGCTCCTCGTATTGCGTTAAATATTTTTTGGAATGAATTAGGTTATGTGTAAATTTAGATAATTAGCATGTCATAAATTGATTAACAAACAAAAATATTGATTGCGTCCGTAATAGATTCAGATTCTTTTTATTCCCGCATTCTTATATAATATTTATGTGCAGCATATGAAAGCTTAATGAATTTATATCCAATGTTATAAGAATTGTTTATTTCTCAAATATTTCACGCTTTCTTATAGAGTGCTTTATTACTTCCCAGGGACACCTCCCAGTTTGGAAACCACTACAGTTTCTCATAAATCCAGCACTAATTCAATTATATTTTGTATTCTTATAAAAACTTATGAATCTGAAATACAACAAAACAATAAGGGTAGTAGACTACGTAATTATTAAATAAATAAAAAACCTAATTGGAAACAAATTAATCAACCCATTGCTATTAACACCAATATGAATATGCTATTGCTAAATATTGTCGGTAATCAAATTATCTTTCAAGTTTTATTACTTAAAATAAGTCTAACTGGTAATAACGACAGCGATTCCATTAGTTGAAATATTTATTACACTCTGATATTAGTATTTGCCGCATTCGTAATGATCAATCAATCAAGATTGCATAAGATTGTATCATATATCACATGCGTGTTACCAAATTAGCGCGTTACTTAATTTTAACAATTTCAATGTGGATCATCTTCACTCGTCGTGCACCGTTTCAAGAATATCACCTTGTTGGATCGTTATTTACGACATTTCTTTGGTTGTTTCTCCATTCTGTCATTCGATCAGTCGATTTATATTAATTATTCAAATTGCGAAAATGTAAACTAGTTATTTTAATTGAAAGATTGCAATGACAAATGGCAATAAGTAAAGTAAACTATTTGCTTGTATACATCGACTATACTAAAGCATTTTGATTTGATCAATATTGATCAATTGATCGAGAATTATACCAAGATAATCTACTAATTAACACAAGAAAAGATTAAAAAAAAAACAATTATCAATTTTAGTACGTACTGCTTATGATTAAAACAAACATATTTTTCTATCAATTTTATCTCCAATAATAACTATATATTCATGGCAAAATATACTATTTGATAGTATCATTTGTCTGCAATTGAACAAAAAGCGTAAATATCTCGAGCAGAAACTTTGGGGTTGAATGAACACTCAATCCTGTCTATGAGGGAGGGACAAATTGTTTACATCATTGGATTCAGAATCAAATATTATGTAATATATGTCAAAATCATTGTTTGCTTATTTATTTGATAAACTTGAATATTTGTGATTGGATCTTTGCATTTCTCTGTACCTGCTAATAATTGCAATAATTGATTATACAATCACTTTGGAGCGTCATTAACACACCAATTAAAAGAGGCAAAGCACCTCATATTGCGTTAAATATCTTTGAAATCAATTAGGATATGTGTCAATTTAGACAATAAAGCATGTCATAAGTTAATTAATAGACAGAAACTATCGACTCACTACTCAAGGTAATAGATGGTTTTTTGCAAATTCAAGCAATATTATCTAATATTTATGTGCTAATTCATTTAAAAACAATTCCATGCTTCCCTAGAAGTGTTTCTGTAAATTATTGTTGATTTTCTTCTGATAGCAAATAGCAATATGTCTATTATACTTCTAAGTTTCAATTATGACATGGATACACTACCAATTGTGAAATACTCATAAAACATCCTAAAACATTTGCTTCAATGCAGGTAGTGCATTTTTTCAATATTAGACTAGCTTAGATAATGCAACAAGGAAGACTATAGAAAGCGATGGTTTGCATGTTATGAAACGGTGCGCTAAAATATTTTTATTTTCTATAGACTATAGATAACTTAGTAATTTAGTATTTTATAAATGTCAAAAAGCATCAATATTGCAATGCATAGATAATTGTGAAATAATAAGGAAGCTCATCTTATTTTAATACTCATTTTAATACATGCATTGCAATGATTCTATTTTATTGATCACTTATTGGTTTTATTTCTTGCAAATATAAAAACTTGTAATATTAATGAGAATATAGAATTAAAGAATTTCATATTATTAAAAAAGTATTTCTTTCACCCAAAAAAAGGAATGGACGATTGTATATTTTCGCGATTAAAGCACTAAGATATTAGTTGTAGAACTATGGAGACTATAATTTTTTATTGTTTAATTTTCTAACTGTAAACTATCCATTATAATTATATACAAAGATCTTATGTTTATCAAAACACATCCAATCTTATTTCCAAACAATGCTCAAACCTCTATACCCAATAACTAAATCTGTCAGGTTTCAGAATACTCATCCCCACACAAAGAAGTAACCAACATAATTCTCACAACTGACCAATACTTGTATAAAATGATAAACACAAAAGGACATGCTAGTATTTTTATAACCTCAAATATTCAAAGTGTCAATGTGTCAAAGTAAACTCATCTCAATACAATCAATAGAAATAATAATTAAATAAATATACTAAAGGTGAAAAAAATTATACAAAAATGGTATTTACTATCTTATCCTTCACTCCATCTGATACAATAGCATTACACCGGATAACTTCAATATTTATTGTGACAATCTTAAGAAGAAAGTCTTCACAGTTTGTGAATGTTTGTTCGATAAATAGCAACACATGTACGTTGGAAAGTAAACATATTAATGGATGTTTAACTTTTTTTTTCTCGTATTTATCGTTTAATATTAGTTGTTTGCTTATATTTATAATAAGCTTTTGCTCCGCAATGAAGTTAGTGACACAAGAGTCAAAGAACATTTGTTAAACTGTGACGAAACATTATTTAATACATTTCTTTACAGTTTATTACTTTTTGTTTTACTAATACATAATAAAGTATGTCATAAATGTTTTTTTTAATTATACAAATATTTAGCCTGAAAATATTACGTGGTTTTGCAAAGTAAATGGAAAAAATTCTAACTGGTATTTTTATACATTTTTAGCTAAGATAACACTATTGTATCATATTATATCACATACATCGTGTTATGAAATTTGTTTAATACCATATAAAAAGTTACTTATTGTTTCGAGGAGGTTTCTGATGTGAACAACGCTATGTCGTCGATTTAGCAACAATAAATCCTTCTGCCGCGCGAAATCTTTGCTAGTTTCACTTACAACGATGTCTTTTTTGTAATACTAGAAATATATCCTTTAATTGCACATTATTTCGTTGCATAATTACAACTTTATGTATAAACACAGCTACTTTTTTGTTTATCCCGATAGTTCCTCATCCGCATGTCTTCTGTCCCCGATTTCTTCTTAGCTGTTCCCTCTGCTCAAACACGCTTTCCTTTATTCTGTATATTCTTATTTTTTTTTAAATATTATAAGTCTAATCTAACCTCTTCAAACAGGTCTTGTATACCTTATTGCCCCTCAATCTCCTCTTTCGTTTCTTCTGCTCCGAGCCATATCTCACTCTTGCCCTTATGCTTCTATCTGTTCTCCTATTTTCCGCTTTTACAACGATTTTTGGTCTGTATAATCCATTCACCTTCACTTTTTCTGTCATCGAAAATCTTACTCATCTTACTCACTCATGGTTATACAAGTGTAAATTGCATCTATCGCCAAAAGTATCTGGTCATCCATTGTCTCTAGAATAATCCAGCTCAACCTCGAGGTAACTTGAGATATGCTCAACCTACTCTAACTCTAGATTTGTTGTGTCACGATATGGGATACATGAAGAACGTGGTTTTTTATCAATCTACATAGATTTTCTAATCGGTATTAATCCATTTTGCATCTTACATTTCATAGTCATGTTACCAATACAATAGGGCTCATGTTTGAAATAATTTCTTGATATAATAAATGATTATTCAGCTAGACACTTATAAACTGATAACTTGTAGCTTATGGTCCAGTTTCAACTTAATTACATTCGCGATTGTGTCTGGCTTGTCCAAGAAATTGACGAAATGCGGCTAAAATGTTACTGACGTCTGCTAGGTTTGGCGAACGTCCTTCGAAGGCCGTTCATTGCGCCTTGTTCGAAAACAAAAAATATGTTTAACGTTAAACGACGGGCGGACATATTGCGTACGCCTTGTCACTGGTAATACGGGTCCAACAAGCATAGCGATTGGGAAATCACCACATGACACGCGCGTACCGAGGCTGCGATTTCAATTGCGGAGTGGTTCTCCATTTGCCAAAACTTTTTACGACAACGAAAACATCGAACTTGCGCTATGATATTACAAGCAGATCATATCACAAGAAAAGCGTGTACACGTAAGTGGTTATCGTCGTAAGCAGATTTGCGATTGCGAAATGTATAAACTAGACAAGTTAAGTGCTTTTAACAAGAGCCACCAAAGATAATTGCTGCTTGTTATATAGATATAATGAAATATTTATTCGATTTCTTTCTATCCACGTCTAAAACTCACAAGGTGCGAGAAAATGCAAGTTGTAGAATATCAAATGTTGAGCAACATTCGATTGGTGTTTGGGTCGAGGTGTTCTCGCGACCGACGCACTTGCAACTTGAAATAATTTCCCATAATTTCCAGCTGCGCAACTTCTTGTCTTGACCATGCTGCGTGCATGCACTCTCGTTACGCCCATGCAATTCGCAAATCGGACTCATGTGAATTCATAACCGTGCAAACAGTATGTGCAAAGATTCGCACCATAAGTGCTAAATAACTCACTCAACTTTGCGCAAACAACTCGTGAGTTATTTAGATCAATGCGAACGTAAAACGTGCACATTTTGCGATGAAAAATTATGCACTTTATGATAAAGCTTTCATTTAGTAAGAACATAAATTAATAAACGTTGATGCAAATTGATAAGTATACGAAATTAATCATTTTTAATCCTACATGGATTGGTGTCAGTGAGTTGTTTATTGGCGCAAGTTACATTACTATGTAATATGTTAAGGTAGGTTAGTTGCAAGTACGTGCTAAGCACTAAAACATGATGTGCAATTAGCAATACAATGTGCATTCAATTTGCATTCCTATGTGATTTATTCATGATGTAAGATTGATAGGTTTACTTTATTTTAGTTCTTAGCGTAATATTTTTAAATTAATTTGACACTAATTTAGTATATTTCTATTATACCCTTTTATACCTTTTCCATTCAACATTCTTTCTTTTTATTGATTACTATTGCATTATATCTGCAATCTGATGTGGTAATTGTACACGCGCACGAATTACCATTATTAATTAGACGAAAATAAGATGGCACGCTATGCGATGAAATTTGGTATCAAACTGAGTGGAGTAAATTACAGGATGGATTGTAGTAATGGAGCCATTGCCAAGAGACAAAAGCTAGGTACATTAGTTATAATTAGTGGTATTATAATATGTGTGGTTGTGATGAAATTGGATTGGTGCTACGAGAAAGAAAAAAACACTCAACTACACTTTTGCTCGTTTTCATAACGCAGCTCACCAATTATGCCATTAGTCTCTCATAAGTTACTCCAAATTCCTTCCTAAATATCTTCCAATTTATGCATCTAATGAATGGACCATATGGACCATCTAATGGACCATATTCTGAGGAGAAATGGTGATGCTTGTCAATTGTAATAATTCTCGGAGATAATTAGTGCATGTTTTTAAAAATAACATGAAATTTATTGAGGATATTAAAATGTGAATCAATCCAAAGTGATAGCGATGTGGTAACAATTAAAATCATAAGATTTCAAACTCCTAAAGTGTTTTCATTAAATTGTATATAGATGTATTACTTAGTCTAGTTACAATTGTTCAATTACAAGAGTAAATCTGATTGCAAACAACGCCCCACGATTTCTCAGTGCCTGACTAATAACAACGATTACCAAACACGTTTGCAAACATTGCAACATTACTGACTATTATTTCGGAGATTCAGCATTAGGAGAAAGTCTGACTTCAAGCTTCATTCTTATTTTTAGTGGAATATTCATTTCGTGGTCTTGGGAAAACTTTGGAACGTTTAGAAAAAAGTAGAATTGAGTAAACAAGAAACATGATGATGTATTTCAAGTAATTAAATACAAACTATGAGAAATTTATTAACAATTTTATATTAGGTTTGTATATTTCTGAATTTTTTTTTTCTGCGACAAGAGATTTTTTATTCGGGAAACTCCAACACCTACACCTCAATGCGAATACTTCCTTCTAGACAATCCTCCAACTCCTCTACCTAATAAAGATAAAGAAATAACCGACAACTTCCTCACCACTGATCCACAACAAATAGATCATTTCATCTCAGCTACTTTTGATTGACTTTCGTACGATTAAATCGTATTTTGATAGAGCACTTGAATCCACAGGATTTGCACAATCTATCTTTATGTGTGAATCTTATCTATTATCAAATTTAGTCATAATGAAAAAGAGAAAACACCTAAAATGCTCTTAAAGATGAACACAATAACGTGTCAAAGTAGAGTTATCTCAATACATTATCAGACACTTGTTGAGCAAAATCCACGCAATAATGAAAAGAATATTATGCTGGCAATTTTTATCTGCAATATAAAGCGTATGGCATCTTATAAATCAATTTATCGATTATAATATTTATGAAATTAATTTCTGATTGTGAACATATGCAATATGGATGAATATCCGAATTCAATTTGTTAATATTTTAGTTAAATATGGACTTTTTTCCATATGTACATAAACTTTCTCCGTACTTTGTACATGAGCAACAGTACATGTTTCGTGAGTGTGTCAGACGCGGCCAGACGTTACATCATAACAGGCAGCAATCAGCGAAAGTGTTACAATTGTATTATGATTTGCGCTATGCGTGTGTCAGTGTGCCGTCTGCAATTGCCCGCGCTTGCGGTCGCAACGCTTGTCAGCAACAGTAAAGAGATAATTGCAGTTCTGGCAAACCAAGTTGTTTTTAATGCGGTGGAAATTTCATCAGCTGTAAAAAGATCCTGAAGGCGGTGTATTCCTACAAGAAGGGACACTTTAATTATAAGTCACAATGAACATTATTAACTCTAATAGATTAAGGAGTTACCAATAATTTGTTACCAAGTTATGTGTAAAGGATTACGGAGAAGAGTAAATGTAAAATAGGAAATTGAAAGAAAGGCAATCCGACCCTAAAGGTCATCCCGCACAAATGCAAAGCGCACATTATGCAACTTCATGTCAGTGTACACTCGAGTTGCTATGGGTTTGCGCCTTCATGTGCTTGGAAAATGAAAAAGAAGCATTCATTCTGCAAAACATCCAGTTAATATGTTCTATTAACATTATTTAGCAACAAAGCAACAGGAAGTATTAGAATTGAATTTGTACTTTGACGTAAAGTTACAAGTTAAAATTATTAATGCAAAAGATTATTTCTAACAAATTTATGAATTACTATTTGATAACACCCAATTAATTATTTTACTATTTGTTGATTTATTCATACTTCTTGTTTTATAATCAAGTGCTATTTAAAGAAAAGAAGCGTTTGGTTAATTTTGGTCACTAAAGTACCTGATTTTCATTGTATTACGAGAACTTTACATCGATGTGGCATGTTGCCTTCTTCAGTTTGATTACAACCAAAATAGTAAGGCTAAAGATATGTTATCTTAATTCAATTAAAGAAATTAATAAATCAGCACAGGAAAAGCTTCAGATGGCAGCACTTTGCTAACCAACATTATTTTATTCAAGATACTATGCTGAAATATAAACAACTTCTTTCAATCCCGTATGTTTAGGATGGTATGATAACCAGAATAAAATTATTTAACAAATTGTTAGATATTACCTTGAAGAAATTAAACCAAAAATACCCAAATTTTATATTTAAGTTTATCATAAAATGTTTATATTTAAATTGGTCTAGGATTATTATCAATACTACATTATTTAAGTAAGGTGTGTTTTTCCGTAGTGAGATTACAATTTAGTTTTGCTGCAGTGGGCTACTGTAGGATGAGGTCCTAAACATTTCACACTTTCCATATGGTTCAAGCTACTATGGTTACGCTCGCAATCATAAGTTTCAAAATAAAAAATCTCGTGGGTTCGAGCTGCATCCGGGATAGCTAAAACACTATTTTTTTTCAGCAGAAAAAAGATGGTTGCATGAAAGATGGTTATATGAACCAGCATTTTGTTGTCAATGCTTACATTGTTTGATACTATATAGCTTTTGCTTGCATTTTAGCCTGGTGGAAGACCGGAAGCAGATTTCACTTTAGATGTTCCACGATCGGAGATGCTGTCGAAGCGAATGAAAGAAGACAAAAAATGGCGTTGTCGATGTCGGCTGTTAACTTCATTCTTGGGATTAGTGTTTTTTCTACTTTCTGTAATGGCTGTTAGTCTGATGTTGACCAAAGGACGTAAAATGTTTGGATCCATGGCATAATATTTAAGGGAAAGCATCTACATGGTTTATAACAATTTGCAACATTAATACGAAGTCAATTTGGTGCAGCCGAATAACCACTACTTGGAGGAATCAAGATACTGGGACATTAATTGTATATAATTATCGCTGTTTATAGAAGTATATTTTAAAATCACTGCCATTGTCAAATTGCTCATTTAATTATAAATACGTATCATATATTATTAACACGTTTCATCAGGTAATAAAGTAATTTGTGTATGTAGTTTTGATAGTAATAAAAATATAGGTGCCAAACAATCACTCTAGTTTATAATTATTTATATCTCTTTTCCATCTAGATAAATAATTATTGGTTATTGCAATTTTAATTTATTATAATTCTTCAGGTATTTTCTTAATAAATCATATAGCACAATCAGTAGAACTTCCTATGGAATGGTGTTGATTTATACATAAATAATAATGAATCTGAAAGGAAGTCTAAAAGTATAAAATATAAAGAAATTTCAAAGTATTTCTATTAAAGTCTATGAAATTCTTTGCTCGTTGTCTGTTACTCTTTGAATCTATAACAAATGCATAATGTAGGCTAATTTAATAACAATATGAAAGCATTAACAATGCATTAAATATTTAATTATATATCTCTTATTAGGTAATATATTTAATTAGTTTCATAGATTTTAGTTTCATAAATAATTTAAAAATTAATACAATGTTGAAGTTTCCTTTTACTTAGAAATCTCAGCATATAAAAATGTTTTAAAAACATACCGTTGTACATTATTTTCTGAATTCCCAGAATTTCTGAATGTGAATTTTCTTAATAGATGAAATTTCCTACTTTCCTCGCGTTTCCCGCCTTTTCCGGTCTCAGATTCGTGAGTAAGCTACCTAACCCTATCTTTTGTGTTGTGATTTTGTAGTTGTCAGCTCGCTGTTTTCGATTTTCAGTCTGTTTCCGTCGTTTTAATATGAGTCTAATAGCATACAAAAGAAATTAATTTGAATTTAATATCTTATTTAACATAAGATTTTGTGTTTAAGAATTATTTGTGACACTTTCAATATTACATCAACAAGAAATTAAAATGTATCTACCAGGATCTATTCGACAGATAACTTTAACAAACTTCATGTAAGTAAATTATTCAACTGTTGTCAAAAAGTGGTAAATACTATTTCATTAGAACACATGGATATGTGGAGGTTTACCCTGGACCAAAATTAAACATGATTCTTGGATCAAATGGCAGTGGCAAATCCTCGATTGTAGCTGCAATTATTCTTGGACTAGGTGGAACGCCAAAGACAATTGGGCGTGGACAACATGTTTGTATGCTTACATTCTAATATGCAATATTTTCAACTATATATTTATCAGGTATCTGAATATGTTAAACATAATTTTAATGAAGCTACAATTGAACTTAAGCTTCAAGGTAATTTAGATGAAGAACTTATTTCAATTACAAGGAAGATTAATATTAAAGATGAAACAGTTTGGTTTATGAATGGGAAAAAGACAACTTTATCTACTTTAAAGGAATATATTTCTAAATTCAATATTCAAATTGATAATCTTTGCCAATTTTTACCTCAGGACAGAGTGGCTGATTTTGCTAAAATGAACAAACAGGAGTTATTAAAACAGACTCAAATTGCTCTATGCCGAGAAGATTTATTACAAAGGCAAGAGAATCTTATTAAAGATAGGAATAGGCATAAGCAATTAATTGAAATAGTGCAGAGTAATCAGAAAACATTTGAAGACTTGAAAGATGCAAATCAAAGATTAGAAGGCAAAGTAAAGAACTTTAAAAAATTGAAGAAATTCAAAGTTGAATTGGAGAGTATTAATAGAAAAAGACTGTGGGTAAAGTATTTGGAGAAGGCTGATGAAAGACTAGTTCTTAAGGAACAAAAAAATAATGCCCAGAAAGATTTAGATCGAAGACAGGCAACTCTTGCACCACTGACTCAAGCAATTGACGGCGAAAAACGGAAATTACAACAGTTGACGGAAAATAATAAAGTATTGGTAAGTATTATTTAATACTAAGCAGTATCTACTATTATTTTATCTATTCAACATGGTAGGTGCAGAAAATGAATGATATGCATATAGTAATTGAATCCAAACAAGACATCGTTGAGAAAATAAAACAGGGTTTGCAGGATATTAAAAATGAAGTGGCTCAAAAAATGTCTGCTCGGAAAGATGTGGAAGAAGAAATGAATAATACCAAAGCGCGATTAGAACAATTGCGCAGTAACACAAGGGATTTGATAAATCTTGTTGCTATTGGTAATTATCATTATATATTAGTAACTTATGCTCTTACAAATTTTTTATTTATAAAAATAGAAACCAAAGAACGTGAAACCTACACGAATGAACTACAGACGATCGATCAAAACCTTAATAAATCAATAAACAAAATCACATCTCTACGAGAATCGAAATCAAATAAATCTCTGGAAATACGAGCCCTACAGAGTGAAATAGCCTCTCATGAACGACTGATGCAAAATCGGCTGTCGTACCTTGAAAGAATCGATCGGGATGCTCATGCAGCTACCATCTGGCTGCGTGAGAACCAAGATTTATTTCGATCTAAAGTTTATGAACCACTTATTATTGAATTAAACGTTATCAATCAGGCGCACGCGATGTATGTAGAGACTACGATTGGTTTTCAAGACAAAGTTGCATTTTTATGCACTGATAAAGAAGATGTCGAGACATTATCTGAGCACCTCTGTACTAAGCAAGGACTACGGTTGAATATTTTATATCAAGACCCATGCATGACGAAGCTACGCCCGAAATTTACTATCGAACAACTGAGGAGATTTGGTTTTAATGCATATGTTGATACTTTGTTTAATGCACCAGAACCAATTATGAATTATCTGTGTAGACATTTTGATTTGCACAACATTCCAGTTGCTTTCAAAAATTCTCCGTTTAATGCTGAGCAGGTTCCTGTTGCAAAGTTTTATAGGGGTGGGTCCTAAATTGGGATACAGTGGTTATTTTTTTGTTTGTTAATCCAATTAATTTATTTTCAGGTGATGTTAAGTATGGTGTTACTGTTTCAAGGTACACTGGTAACAAAGCTTTCACACAGACAATGATTTCATCCGATAAATCCCTGTCTTTTTGTATTGATCATAATAAAATTGAAATGATTCGTGGACAAATTGTAGAGATTCAAGGAGAATGCGAGGGATATGATAGACAAGTGCGAACGATTGATCAACAGGTACTTGAGTAAATTTTGCGTTTCAGATGATGTAAGGAATTTCAATTCAATAGGTTCATGAATTACGCCGATGTAAATCAACTATCGAAAGTAAAATGCAAGGGTTGAGAAATAATCGTCAGGTGCTTGTTCATCTAGAGGGCAAAATAAAGAATTTCGAACATAAACTAAATCTGATTCAAGTTGAAAATCAGGATAATACACAAGAGAAGATTTTGGAATACGCACGTGATAAGTCAAGGGTACGTTATATTATCTTGCGCTTGTTATAATTATAATAATATTGCATTTAATCAGCGCATGACAACAAAAATGATCACCCTGCTTAAAGAGTTAAATTCACATCTTGCTGATAGTAGTCAAAAGCATGTGGACGTTGAACTTGACAAACGCAAAGTAGATATTTGTCAAATGCGAATCCAGCCTTTAGAATCAGAATTTGAAAGTGTACGATCTCAATTGAAAGCTGCTGAAGTTACTCTTCAAAGAGCACGTGATGATCTTAATGAAATCACAAAGGATACAAAACATCTCCTAATAAAAGCCAAAGAAGCTTCTGGTGGCTATACCCCTGATGATGACGGCTTTAGGCAATTTTGCGCAAACTACGATAATCTACCTGATGATGTTGAAAAGCTGGAAGTTGAACGGGAACGTATAAATGGACGCCTCCAATGTCTTACTAATCTGGCAGATGATGGCGAAATGGAAGAATATGAAGATCGCTTATTGCAGATATCAGGATTAGAAGAGAAATTAAAGCAGGAGAGATCGGAATTAAAGGAAATAAGCGAAAACATGCATCAACGGGAGGATGAATGGTTACGACCACTTACTGAACTGATTGGTAACATTAACGAAGGCTTTGGGAGAGCATTTCGAAGCATGGGTTGCGCCGGAGAAGTTAAAATATTTAAGGGAGATGATGATAAGGATTATCAGAAGTATGGTATTTGTGTTAGTGTGACTTATAGAGATGGAGCTCCTTTGCAAGAGCTAAATAATGTTACTCAGAGTGGGGGTGAGAGAGCAGTAGCTACAGCTGCATATATGTTGTCCATGCAGGAATTGACACCAGTGCCATTCCGTTGTGTTGATGAGATAAATCAAGGTATGGATGCAAATAATGAGAGGAGGATTTTTGATTTGTTAGTTGATGTTACATGTCAACCTGATACAAGTCAATATTTCTTTATTACACCCAAGGTAAGTTTTGTAGACGTTAATCTAGCGCTCATTGAATGCAACAGTTAATGGGAAACTCTGAGTAAAAGAGTAATTGGGGACTCCAATTTAACGGAAATGAATGATTTACGGGAGATTAAACCTCAACATTGTGGATGCTTCTTACATAGTTTTATATTCCAGCTGGTGCCCAATTTGAAATATGATGCTTCAATGCAAATCCACTTTGTGCACAATAGTCCCTTCACTGTTAAGCAAACAGAATGGAACAGGGCGTTGGAAAGTAATCGTAGGTTCTCTCGTTAATTCTTATAAATATACCAACGTAGGTCTTTTTGCAGTATTTGTTAATAGTTTATTTCAAAAAAGTATATTAAAAAAGTAGAATTTGATTACACTAAATATGACTATTATACATAAATACAATAAATACAAATGCTGTAATGTTTTAATTTAAATGATTGGAGTTTCAAACTTAGTTTTAAATTGTAGGGTTTAAATGTGTTAGACTTAAAGATTTAGATGCTTCTTGATATAATCCATTGCTAGAAATTGTTTTCTGGAATTATTTACAAAATTCATAACATCCAGTTTCATCTTTAGCACACTTTATACATGGTTTATACTGGCTTTGACCAGATGCAAATTGTATTTTTATCTTAAACATCACTCTCATCTCCTTCTTTGCTCTCTATATCATTGGGATTAACGAATTTATCATGGAGAGTACGAAGATGTCGTAAGAGATTACTTTTAACATTAAATCCTTTACAGCAGAAGTCGCACATATAAGGTCGCTCCCCAGTGTGTGTTCTTCTGTGGATGATCATGGAAGCATGTGAAGGGAATTTTTTGTTACACACTGCGCATACTTTGTGCTGTGATGTTGGCTTTGTATGACCACCGCCGGATGTGCGTTGCGTGTGCCGCGCATTACCGCTACCGCCTCCGGTATTGTTACTATTTCGTCCTGTGGACTTGTTAGCATGCTGCATTTCTTGTTCAGTATGCGCGTATTGTATATGCTGTACCCAGTTTGCAGGGGTAGGAAAGTATTCCTGGCACATATCGCATTGCAATGGTGGGAAATTAGTATTATCTTCGTCCTGCGCAGAAAGGATAAGTATTTACGTTAAAGCAGGAATATTATTAAATACCATTAGTTTATATTATTGCCAATCAAACTACTAACGTAAGTTTTTACATACGTTTGAGGGTCTACCGCGTTTCTGTCGCTTTGCGGGCATCATATCGGTATGTGTTTGGACGTGCTTGACCCAATCAGCAGGAAGAGTGAATGTTTCAGCACAGAGTTCACAAGTCAACGGTGTGTAAAGATTTTCTGCGTTGTCGTCCTCATCATCCATGTGGATTTCAGGTTTAATAATTAACTGCGAATCGAAAATTTCCTCGCGTTCAACTAATTCAATTTCCTCCTGGTTAACTTCTGCCCATTCTAAGGGCTCTTCTTTTATTACCAAGATTTGCATTAGTTCCTTAGCAGTCGAAATTTGTGTTTCACTAACAACTGAATCCGCTGAGTTTACAGTTGTAGTAATTTCATGTGATTTGCAATGATCATCTTTCTCAAGTTTATCTGATCGTTCATTACGATCAACCTTGTCTTGTTTCTGGCGGATTTGAATAGGTGCCAATGGAGGAGGTGTTTGCTGCGTTGTCTTGATTACCGACTCATCATTCTTAGATCGCTTTGCTGGAATGCTTCTCTCTGTGCGCTCATGTTTATCGGCTCGAGGATATTTTTCATCATTGGAATGTTTCTCAGATTTTTCAGTTCTATTTATTTTTTCTGATTTCTCATTGGTGTCCAACCGTTCTAAGTGTTCACACCGGTCATACTTTTCGTTCCCACGTTCATAAGATCTGGGATCTTTGATGACTGTATTACTGATTAATACAGGGGTGCTACTACTGCTATTAATATTGCAATTATGTGTGGAAGCATTACTTCTGCTCGAATTTAAATGAGCATTTGCATTGGTGGAGGTTGTATTACAGCCTTGGCCACCATGTTTGGAATTTAATTTGCAGGCCTTCCTTTCAGATTTTTCTCGGTCTCTATCTTTCTCAAATTTTTCAATGCGCTCTCCCATCCTCTCGCAACCTTCATCTTCTTTAGGTCTCCACAATCCTTTAACTTTGAGAAGATCGCCTCCTCTGAGGACGCTTTCTAAAATATCTTGGGATACTGTTGTTTCTCCACTATACATATACTGTATAAGAATTTTAAGTGTTTTGTGGTTTATTTCCGGAGGCATTATGATGGAAAGATTTGTGTTTGGATTCTTTACTTGCAGCTTCAGTACTTGCTGGAGATACTGACTGCAAGCAGATAAGATAAATCGGTGTGCATATATTTGGCGACCGTCGAGGGTAATCAAAGAGACATCTGTAAATTGGTCTCCATGGAGAGCTCCGGCAACGCATCCGTGTAAATATGATCCAAATGAATGCCATTTTAATTGATAATTTTCAGTGTTCATTTCCATCATTCCTAGCTTTATTTACTTCTTAGAGCGTTAAGGAAAATTTGAATCTGTGAGAAGAACGCAAAAATGTTGTAATATTATTATACAAGAAATGCTTTGTAGAAATTCTATTTTCTTTGTTTAACGCTCAATTTGTAAACAAAGAAAAACTATACCTTTTAATCCATATTTCTTAGATATGTTTCTTTATCTCCACTTGTTTATAGCAGGAAATAACTTTGTTATTTTTAAGCGCATAAGTTGAACAATTTCCTGCGTTGCCGCCGTTCATTCATGCACCCTTTCCTGCTTTACAACATGACACACTAAGCAGCACGTGTTGTTTTTATTTAAATGCTCGCTCCTTCCATTTCTAGCCGCACACTTAGGGTATTTTAATATTTTCTTTGTTTGTATACTGTTCTTTGTGCTACAACCAAGTTTGTAATTAAACTTTTGATGATTTGAGACTAAAACGCAACTCGTGTCTGCGTGTAGCGTGTTGTCTTCGCGCTAGAGAATGTGATTGCGTCGGCTTCACCCTTGGCTCCCGCCAGCGCGCGGTGTTCACCGCATTCAATCGGCCGCGTCGAAGCCCCCTTGCATCGTGTTCACCGCCCCCCTCGTACTCCAAAGATGGTGGATGCATGAAATTGCGAGTGCGATAAAGTGCACGTGAGTGCTGGTCGTACGAGAGGGCGGCGGGCAACGCGCTTTCAGCCGACAACCCGAAAATCGATAAAATCGGTCTACCTCCATTGATTTTCTTCAGCCAATCGTCTGATAGCGTCCATTGCATCGATCTGACATATTCATTGGTGGCGGGCGGCAAGTGCGCACCTCGGCAACGGGGATATTGATTCGCGAGCGCTGATTATGGCCAGCGGGGACCTTTTTCTTTCCGCCCTGCATTCGGCAATATATTGCAAACATTGCAAATTAGAAGAATCTAGAGGAAGGCTGAAACGAATTAAAACTTAGTGTGGGGCATAAGTATTTATTTACATATCAATGTGAATTGATCAAATGAAAATTATAGGGATGAAGTGAATTTACTAGTATATCTTCAAATTTATTTACTATTATTGTCTTTATTGTTTAATGTTAATAAAAAGACACTAATAGGTGAAAGAATCAATTGTTTAAAAGCAGTCCCTTTTAAAAGAAATATTTCTATAACATTCTTATTCCCTGTATTTCACGAGAAAATCGTTACAAGTATTCAAGTTTTAAACATTCAAACTTCTGGATATTTCAGTTGCTTACTTAGAGATGTCGACACATTGTCAAAATCACTAAAATTATAGAAGATGAGTTTGCTTTGGCACTTTATAAATATTTGATGTTGTAGTAACGTTTTCCGCATGTTTCCGTCTTCAGTTTGCTTGTTTTAATTTAACGCTCATTACTTTATACAGCTACTAGTTAACGGTGAGGAATATCTGTTGCTCCAAAGAAATAACCGATTTTTCGTTGGGTGATGGGTATTTTGAAGACTAACTGGTTATGTTTTTGGCGTAGGCGTTTGGGGATTGTTTGCTTTCCATTATTTATTTTGAATCTTGAATGTACTAATTAGAACTCTTAGTGCTATTAAATTTATTTCATCAACAAAAAATGTATAAAACAAGACTTACAAAATTGCTAGCTTTTAAAAAGGGTTGTTGGCGTGTTGCTTTTCTCGGTTTTCTGAAAAAAACTTCACTTTGTAACCAAAATGAACGAAGCACTAAAATCAAGAATGGAAATCCAAATTAAGAAAGCAACCTGCTATCATACTTTTTCTCTAAATGTGCCTGTTTTGAATGCTAATTACAATGTAATATGCTATAGAATAAAAGTTTTTGAACTTTTTAGTTTGAATAAGCAACGATAGTCTATGCCGCTTTTTTGTCCGCATTACCACAATCAGGCTTTCCTCTCTTTCGTCCTTCTGATGCGGCTTGCACTCAACCACTCGCACCTGGGCACACCACCAATGTGCCGCCGCCGTTTGACTTGCCTGACGTCAGGTGTGCGACGCAACAAGCTTTGCAGATGTGGGTCGATAAATAATATGGGGG
>JAODGC010000011.1:1814921-1835343 GCA_027574925.1 Ecitoglossa quadriceps | reverse complement strand
ATAATTTCGATAACAGTATACCCAAGCTGAATACGGATGTCGTACTTCTCTTTCTCTTCATTGCACTTTATTTTTGCAACTACCATAGTTATCGCAGTCATTGTTATTGGATGCACTGAGAATATATATTATTATTGGAAGTACACTCAGCAGGATTTGCTGTATCGTATTCTAGATGAGAAATATTTTAAATGTAAACTGGTTTAACTATAGAGAACGAAATCAAATTGACTTGTGTTGTCATTGAGATAACATTCAAGGCGAGTGTTTATCGTGTTAATTCGATACAGCAGAAAGATTTGCAACTTCAAAAACACCTTCAGTAAGCGGGCTTAAGCGCGTGCGGTAAGTTCACTCAAGACGACCAATGCATAAATTAAATTCGGATTTGTATGTGTAACCTATTTGCATTTTGCATTCAATTCAGATTCAACATGGATGTTTGTCCAACCAAGACGTAATAACTCAGGTAATAAATTTATTAGTCTAACTAAGAGCGAATTTTATATGTTTTCTTCTGTGAAACGACCGTGTTTTACAAGTCAGTTGTATATTGGTGCAGAACTTGTACAAATCGATTCATTGATGAATGCTGTTACCTTCATAAAGTAAATAATCTACTATGAAAGAACTCAATCGATATTATTTTCCAATTTGACCATTGCAGTATTATCAGATACAAAAACATGATTACAGAATACACCAAAGTTCATTTTCTCTCATTTCTTTTTCACTATGTGATAAAATTGTACTGAAAATCACTTCACCACATAGCAGTGATACAATAATCCACTTTCCGTGAACTGATGATCAGAAATGAAATAGAACGAGGGCGCACAGCGTGTAATTAAAACGGGTTGTTGTCGTGGTTGTCGCTGCAGTCGTCACAGTTGTCGCAGCCGATCGTTACCAGCTTGTTCTATTTGTTAGGAGCTAAACACCCCATGAGATGTTTCCTACCCAGTTGTGCATCTCATTTTTCCGGCATTTTCCGCACTCTCAGTAGTGTTGCTCTCTCAATCGAAAGCCATACAGTATGTTGCCAGCTCTGCTTCAAGCTTGTGTGAAGAAAGAATAGATGTTGAACGAACATTCGAAAATATTTGCTATTACAAGGGTGATGGTGTCATGAGAGCCCGAGAGTGATAAAAACCAACGATTATTTCTACGCGAAAATGACACGGACTTTGCGCTCACATTTTTTATGAGAATATTTATTACCATTGCGCTTATGTTGTTAACAAAGCCGCCTCCGGTACTGCGGACTGCAGTTGTTATCGCTTGTCGGAATGCGCATCTACAAATAAATCAGGCGGCAAATCTGGAATCACCAGCGTAGAACATGTGCTGCAAATATGCACAACGGAGAGTACAATAGAGATAATAGTTTAATGGTTTTATGAAAACAATGACTTGTTTCAAGTGATGTTCTCTTAACCTGTCCTTGTTTTATTATTATACATTCGTGTTTTACAACCTCAAAAGTACATCTTGTAAAATACGCTTTGTAGTCCACCGGATCTTCCAGACTCGAAAGACTTAAAAAGATGCTTCCATGCTGGGTAAATTGTTTTTACCTAAACGAGGGCATAAAAGACACTTTGGCTGTCTCTGCCCATATTTGACAGTCGCGCTCAGCCTCAGTAGGATCGTATAAATTTTATTATTATAATACAATTAAGTCTGCGTTATTCTACGCTTGGCCATAAAAATAAAATGCTTTTTAGGTAATAGCACGAAATTAATTTTTAACCAACATAATAACCAATTAAGTAAATGTCTGTTTAAGAATCCAAATGAAATCTAAATTTTGTCTGCTTACATCTCTAAAGCTGATTTATGTGCAGCTAGAAAATGATTCTTTGATTCACTGATTGGGTGAGCAAGTGGAACATCAATAATTTGCGTTTGTGTTTGAACACGAGTTGTAAGCGAATTATGTATTGGCAAGTAAATCCAAAGGTTAAACTTTGAGTTTTCTCCTGCATTTTCCTATTGCATTGGTCTTTTTACGTTGTTGTCGACGGTGCCGATAGCTGGTTCAAATGCAGTGCATGCGAACAAGAAAATACAAAAATATCAATATGACAGATAGAAAAATGTGGTGAAGCTAATCGAAGTAAAAATAGGTTAACACTTCCCACGAATATAATTGTTTGTATTGGCAATGTGTGTGTAAGGCTTTTAATATACGTTTAGAAATGCAAAAAGATGGACATTTTAGGTTATAATTTATTATGTGATGAGATATCCCTTGCGTTTTCACGCATCCTTTTGATTCATTTTGATTTTGTTGGAAATATAAACTAATCGTCCAGCCCTTTTAAAATCATCTTTTTAATTTAGGTTTCACACTTGTTTAAATATTATAATGCTAGATTATTACATTGATTGCAAAATTCACGCAAAGTATTAATCTGATAAACACATGATTGAATGATAACGAAATATAATAATCTACCGGTGTGATTGCATTAAATTTCCGCTGGTATATTGGAATTGTAAATTGAAATCAATCATTCGTCCTTAAATCTATCAGGATTGAACCTCCTGTCAAGGAGCTCACCCTCGTCTTAATAATGGTGAAAGGAAAAATGAATAAATTTCCCAAAAGGAAACAGAAGCAGATAGAGTGTCTCGTCAAGTATTCCATCATTGATTTATAAATATCTCGTAACGTGGTTGTAACATGTTTCTATTTTGATAGGTATAACCTCAATTGCATTTTACTTTAGGCTGCAGCAACATTTAATGCTTCACCCGTGTATCCTTTGAGTGCAGCAGGTTTATGAACATAAACGTTTTGTTTTTAATCTCGTGAGCTTTATGGAAGAGCTATGGGGATAAGCTTGGCAGTGAGGGCGGTTGGATTTTGACCACTGGCTGAAAGGCACTTTCAGTCGGTTTACAGCGATGCGTCTCGAACACCGTGAATATTTCATGATTTTAATTTGCATCGAACATCCTCATCCTCAAGCGCAACTACCCGGACCCAAGCACCCACATATACATACATGCGCATCTCAGCAGGAAGGACGAAACAGTTAGAAATGCATATTCCAGTATGCGTGAGCATTGCGCACAGGAAATTTGTATGTAACACAATTGTGAGCAAGTTAGGTGTGTTTGCTGTATTTTGGGATGCCAATAGAATACAAAAGCGTCTATGGGGTAAATGTTGGATTGCAAGAGCCACTTGGAGGCTGTGTGTTACTGCCGACTGGTGGTCTGATGCGAGGATAAAGCATTTTCCGGTGCAGACAGATGAACTGGTTTCCAGCGGTTTGAATATTTACCACTGAAACTTGTGATATTCGTATACCTTTGAGCATTTTCAAGGCCCAATCTTATTTTCATTTTGATGGTTGGGTTTATTTCTTTTGGAGTAATTAGGTACCACCCTAACCTACAAACCTAATTATGTAACTTATTTAGTACATTCCCAAGTCCCCAAATTTTCCAGGTTGAATTTAAAAGCACATAAATTAAAACAGTATGAAATTATCCGTTTAATTTACTAATACCCTCACAATATTCAGATGACAATACTACTGCTTCGATGTATACTTTGCGGTCTATACTGCAATCTAATGCCCCGATAGGATTCAGTCGGCAATACTTCAGTCGGGGAATTAATAACCCACTTTGTAATCCCCGTGTCGCGTTTGTTTCCTGTGCAATGAATATGTAGTGCTAGCGGATCCCAACCTAACCTTAGTGCTAACCTCGGTTGTTATTTCTTTGACAGTTCTTATAGCTTTCTATTGCTCTATTTCTGCTCGCCGCCGTTAGCGACGGTACACTGAACGACTGAGCGGGGATTCAGGTGCATTGCAGGGCAAAGGGGCGGCGAAGGCAGCCCCAAAAACTATTCAGACCGACGAGGAATGACATTTATTGCCACTTTACAGCAACGTTAAACGGCATAATTAAGCAATTTGCATTTGAATGACTGTCAAATAGGAAACGTTTGTTAAAATAATGAAATTGTTTAAGAATGTGAAGTGCAAGACAAAGAGTCCATGAATAAAATTACGAAAAGAAAATTTTCACTTTATGAAATAATTTGTTGTACTCTTATTTTTAGTTGAAGGTGGTAATTATTCGTTAATGATTTTGTCGCTCTGATATTATTTAACAAGGCCGTTGGTTTTTGTTTTAACACTAATTATCAAGGAATTTAATCTAGTTTCGGTACAAAGCCAACAACAAACCTGGACCAAGAACAAAAACAGAACAATACAGATGAAATGCTATTTAGTCACTGCTGAGCATGTTTTCTTCTGTGAGTTCTCTCCGAGTTGAACTTGGTCCCTAATTGTGCTCGTGTCGTGCGAAGCCCTTGGCACACCGAGGCCTAGTGTAAATACCAAATGAGGAATAATAAATTAGACCACGACCTAGTTTCTTCATGTTGTGCGGAGTAGAACTATTGCTTCTTTGCCGAACTAGGCGTCGAAATGAAAATTCGAAAACCAGTGAGTTGTACACAATGCACACGCACAATTTATCCACTGCTGTATCACCGCAAAACCTTTAGCGTCACCCAAAAACAGCAAACAAAGTGCAAAGCAATAGGGAGTGTTATAAATTATGATTCAAATTAAGATAAGGTGTAAGTTATTGAGTAAGAAATGAAAAAGAGCACCATTTTTGTTTCTGAGTTTATATGCTTATTTAAGTGGCCCATATTGAAGGACAAGTCAATCTAAAGATTTTGGGGTTAAGGTTATAATATATATTTCATAATCATCAACATTTTGAATTTTTGTTGAATTGACAAAATGCAAGAGTATGTGACTGTTAAGCATTCTCCTCAATGAGCAGGAAATTAAAATACATTATATCAGCACTTTTATTTTAAAAATAACTCCAAAAGTATATGTGGTAAACTCCCAACATTTATGACAGTTTATCGCTAAAGTTTCCGCTTCTAGATGTCCTAGTTATTTTATTTTTTCTGCATTCTAACTTGGCTTTTATGGGCCTATGAACTTGTTTTGCACGTGTAGGTATTTGATATCTTCAGTTTTATATGTGACATGTACGGGTACTTGGACGCAGAGCCGTCCGGTTGATTTAATAAAAAAGTTTTGATAAACTCTCGTCGGTTTGTTATTTCTGCGCTTTGCGGGTTTGTGCTGGCTACAAATCTGTTGCAATTATTTTTATAACGTGTTGCCTGCTTTTAACGACGAGAATAAATAATAAAAGTTTTTATTCAAAGCTCAGAATGTAGCATATAATTCAAGCATTTAATTAAAACGTACCAAAATTTATCACGAAAGTTATAACTTTTAACTCGAAGGAATGACAACTAAATTCGGGTTTACAGTAGTTTTTTAGTTGGGAGTGCAGAAATTTTAACGGTTTTTGGCTTGTGCATATGAAAAGAAACCGATTGCGGATTCTATAGCTTTGCGTGTGTGGGCATGTGATGCGTTTCCTATTAGCCTTTGTTTATTGCACCGATGCTATTTACGTGCGGCGTGTTCAAAATTGCGATGTGCGCCAGCGTTAGCAGTGAAGCTCGTAGCTGCCTCCAAGGCTGATTGTAAGACGAAACCACATAGGAGAAAAGTCTGCTTGCCGTGAGAAGGTTGAAAGTAATGCAATTTTTTCATTTCGTCGGTTGGCTTAGTGGACGGGAAGCGGCGCGGCGTTGTTGGCCTAGGAAAGGCTTTTAGTGTGATCGGTGGTATTCGCCTGAATACCACAAATAAGCACTATAACCACCACTGAACGTACGCGTAGGGTAGAGTTACAAAAACCCCTAGAGGATTGGCCTTTTTGTCAATGGGAACGCGATTAAACTGGCAATCGAAGTTGGTTAGAAATTTGAGTGGGGTTAGTTAGATTTTCGATTGCTTCCAATCTTCTTTCTTTCTTTTTATCTGAGATTTCCCTCAGTTTGAATGTGGTAGGTGTAGACTGAGGTAATTTAGTTATAACAAAAATATTAATTGTTGTTTCTTGCTGTAGATATTATTTTTATTAGTTGCCCATTCGTATGCGCGTGAAAATGCCGGGGGCTGAGGACGCCGGCTCGACTTGGTGGCGGCGCGCGCCCGCACAGCAGTCTACCGCGAGACATCCGCCATGCCGTATCACCGCCACGCAGCGGCTCGTCCGTGGGCCCGTCGTGAGCGCCGACCCTAGCCGCCCGCGCGCGCCGCGTCTCTCGCCACTCTCTCTGTTTCGCTCAACCCGCCCCCGCGCGCCGCGAGTGCGTGCGTGTCGGTAGCATGTCGCGCGAATCACTCCACGTCGGCGAGTGGGAGCGCTGTACCCCAGCCGCACGGCGATACTACCACCGCGACGATGACGATGCGGACGGCGATGATGAGGACGGCGGCGCTTCGCCGCCACCGGTTGAATGCGTCTTCGAGCGCGTGAAGCTGAAGAGGACGCGCACCGAGGATGAAGACGACGACGACGTGCAACCGGTGACACTTGATGACCGCTTTGGATGGACGATCGCGGCTTCCGCAGGCGGTGGCGGCGGCGGCGGAGGATACACGAGAAGCCGTCGGCCGGTATCTTATCCATGGGGTCCTGAGGCGCATATTATTGTAGACCCACCGCCTGGTTTCGACCCGGCTGTCAAACGTGCTTCGGACCCGCCACCAGCGCGGCCGCCGCAGAACGCTCGCAACCAGAAGGCGCAAGTGAAACCTTTCACCAAGGAGTCGCTCGAACGACTCGAGCGCAAGACCGTGCAGCTGATTAAGGAGTATGGCTTTCAGCCACGTCGCAAACTTAGTGTGGAAGATGGCTCGAGGCTACCGGCAAAGTACGAGCCATTTCCGAAGAAACTTTACGGCAGGCCCTTGGAGGAAATCGACAGCTTTATCTATGATGAGGTATTTTACCCCATAAATGTAAAGCAAACTCCACAAAATTTATAAACAACGGAAAATTATATAATATCATAGCACCATGAAAATAGTTTATAATTGAGGTTATGGGTTGGCGGTTGTCATAAAATTACAAGACAATAAAAGTTCATGATGGTTTGTGATCTAGTTTAAACAATTTCTATGCAAGTGGGTATGAAAAATCTTTTTCGTGACCGGAAAATTTGGGGTCATTAAATTTCCCTAATAGTTTTTTCTTTGTGGATTTTTTTTTCCGGGTATACTATTATTGATTTCACCATAAAGTTAAATGCACTGTGAATAAAACTTATAGATTTCCTAATGGATCAAACTTTGACACGATTTTCTTTAAATACTTTCTCAAGCTAAAGTGTAAGTAAAATACTGATACCAAATTATAATATGGTAAACAAATCAATTTTCTTTACTCTCTCCATTGGTTATATTGCAACCATTGCAATGTGTGTCAGACGTTGGTTGGCAGAGTTATTGGAAGCATGGTGTAATCCATTTTTCTGGTCGATAGCTCCGTATCCTGATCGAGTTCAGCCAGGGCGGCAAGCTCTGATGACTTTGGTCTGCAATATTATTCCTTTGACTAAACAAGGACACCACATGCAGTAGTTTGCAGATGCGCAACCCAATGTTACAATCAACACTTATCCAATTGCACAATCGAATAAGTCGGCTGGAAGTAGAACTAATGATTCTTCGGCGAAAAGAGATAAAGACAGCTGATTGAAACAGATCACCAATTACATGGATTACTTTAATACAATTGATTCTGTTTTTGGTTAGTGGGTGCAATAAGTACGGACATTAAAGCTGCAGAATTGTACAGCTTGGTTAATAAATTTTTGGCTTTTTGAGTCTGAATTGCATGTTGAATAGTTGGTTTGAATGAGAATGTTGGAGAATGATTTTTACCAATTGAGAGTTACAATAATAGTAAGTGATAAAGTCCAGTCCTGGACTTAGCATAAATTAGGAGGAAGAAATAAGATGGACAGTGCTTGTGGTGGGTGAGTGATGACTTAGCTGGATTTCTGGGAACATGCAGTCGTTTTCAGGGAGTGAATTTTTGTTCTAATTATATGTTGATTAATTGAAAATTAAACAACATTGCGTTGGTAGCTAGAAGAGTATAGATTTATATAGATAACCTCGTGTGGATTATTTACAGAGTGTTCAGCAAACTCCCGAACATAGGCGTTAAAACACTATTAGGAGAATTAATAGTAGACACAGGTTGAGAAGTGGTAAGAAGGATTGTAGTGCAAGTGTATGAAATTGCTTTCAAAACTTTCACATTCTGGCGGAGAAACGTGAGGTTTATAATTCACTCAGAGTTTCTGCAGTTTCTCAGTGTTACTTCTTATTAGTTTTTGCTATTTTATGAGATATACATTTTTTTGATAAATTGCGCTATGCAAATTGTGTAGTCAGCTTCTGCAAATATTTTATGCTGCACGTGAATAATTATATCGTTACCATGAAATTGCTTGGCTGCCGGATTGCTGAATAAGTTGTACTGTATTCATTTTAAAATTGGGATTATTTATGGTCTAGTTTTATTTTTTAATGGAAATTTGAAAATGTTAACAGCAGGAAGAAAATTAATGTACAAACACAATTAAATATGTTTTGAGTTAAAGTTAAGTAAATTATGGGTTGGAATTGAAACTTGGTGTTAGGCAACCCAATCAACAAATTTCTAAGTTTCATTTTACTTGGAGAGAATTAGGATTTGTTGAAGGAGATAATTGAAAAAACAACCTATTAAATAATAAACATTTTTTTATAGTAACATTTATAGTAAAATCCCATGAAATGGAAACATTTGATGATGATTATCTATCAATCCATTGAATCCAACCAATTTTTTTGGTAATTTTGGCAATATAAATATTTATGATTCAGAACAAGATGATTTTCTAACATGCTAAGGAAATTCCGGATATGTGAGATAAAGAGCGAAATAAAAATTCCATCCTAGTTATATCGCATCGTGAAATACCCTTTCTACGTCAGTAAATGATATGACATTGTGCTGGATAAGTGCACCAAGTATATTTCCTTCCTGCGCCCTAGGCTTGCAAAAAGCTCCCCCTTTTCTCTTGCCGTTTGCTGGTTTTGTTTTTGTCATCCGAGATAAGAGACTACGAAAACACGACGATGGAAACGTAAAAAATGAAAAATCTTTATATAAAAGGCAGGCAACTAACATTGCTTTCAACACACAACACAGACAGTAGCTGTGAAGAAATTTAAAGCCACTAATGAAAAGAATACCACAGAGTAAAATAAAAAATAACAAAATAATAATAAATGCAAACGGAAGGATGGAATTGCTTGTTTCATGCTTTTCATGGGAAGTAAGGAAATGCATAGGAAATTTGTTGCGCTGCTAATAAAAATATCATGGGCGCTCGAATTTAGAGTAGGCGTCCATCTACTTGGGGAATTTCTGTAGTGAGCAACTCAACGTCGACCAACTTTTACTATACATACCAATATGTATAGTAAAGGTAAAACAACCTATTTGGATAAAGTTCGGCTCGATTTTGACCTGACTTGGTCTCAGCCAGATTTTTATTATCCATGCATAGGAGTTCAAGAGAGTGAGTACGCAATGCTTGCTAAAAATAAGGAAATCAAGCAGAAATTGCTTGCAAGCGCGTTTCTTACGAACCAACTAAATGGGGTAGGTATGGAGAAAATGTTCCTTTTACGCGGTCGGGGCAGCTTTTTTTTTTGTTTTCTGAGGCCGCCTTGTTTTGATGAATGACTGTTGAGCACGTCAAGTTTAACAACCGATTTGCTGATATCTATTTTGAGGACTACACACGTAATATTCAAATAAATGTGATATTTAAAAAGATGAAATAAAAAAAATGCAATGAAAACAGAATGTGTTTGATAATATTGTTGTAGTACTAATCGTCTGGTAGTAGTATATTGGTCTATTTTCATATCATGATCACTTTTGGGTCAAGTATAGGTAATGATGCAATGACGTGGTTTCATTCGTTTCATTGTTCGTGATGCGAGTGGCAAGAACACAGGTGAAACGTGAAAATTGTACCTCAATCAATAACAACCACACGACAAGCCAACAAGCTTCAAATGGTGATGTTGTGTGACGTTGAAAAGCTAGGGCGTTGGAAATATTTCAGGCAGGAAAATAATCACCTGGTTTTATTTGCTTCTTAAATTAAACAGAGTATCAATTTAGTATTTTGTTTGTTAATATTTTAAATTAAATTTTATCTTGATAATATATTCTTCTAGTAGCACTCAATGGAATTCTTAAGAATTATCTTAGAGGCATTAAATGTGTTGGTTAAACATTAAGGTTATGCTTGTGGTTTGATAGTTTTCCACACAATTATTTTCTTCAAGATGTTTTTACACGTCCGCCAAACCTTAAAATTCGAAAGTGCGCATTATCAAGTTCAATATGTGCATGGCAAAGTCAGTAAATTAATCACTGAAATTTTACTTGTTTTCTATCGAAGTAAGTTTTAGTACGTTGATGTTTTGGATGGGGCGACGAGTGCCAAGTTTACTACACGTCATACACTGCGGCAATTCATTTAATTTTCCAAATTGCAAGTTAAATTTCAGCAGAACCGACGGTTAAGTTTTGATTAAAATTCTGGATTAACGTTTTAATTAATAGCGACATGAGAATTACAAGGTTGTTGATTCGCTAACGGGTGTATAATGCACAAAAGTTTTTGTTGTTTTTCAATTAAATGAGACAAATGAATGCAGTTGTTTTGAATTTTAATTTGTAACAAGTTTGTAAGTTTAAAAAGGTGGACTTAGTGCAGAAATTTTATGCAAATGTTCAATGTTTTCTATGTTGGGATGTGAAAATGATGGATGGAGAGTGAAAGATTAGCTTTCCAAGCACGAGTGGTTTTGATGTTATAATTAATACTGTGATTACTTATCTGATGTGGTTACCATTTGACGGAAGCCCAAATATTTCATCATTTATTTGAGAGTTAATTAATTTCTGCTCATTGCTAACAACAATACTGTTTGGTGTGATTGGCAACTTGGAAATTCATTTTAATTAACTAACAAATTATTTATCTTTAAACTAATGCTTTTTCCACGCTTCCTCATGATTCATTCAATTTTCATTTAATTTTATATTAAATTCAATTATTTTAAAACAATCCATATTTCAAATAAGCTCACTCTAAGCGAGTTTAAACAAAGTATTTGCCATCTCTGTTTATATTTGGTCTAATAATTAATTAAAGTCTACGACTCATGTATATTATAAATAGAGGTATATTATGAAGAGACAAGTTTCTGCTTTCGAGTCTGGTATGCTAATAAGCCTTTTCCCACTTTTTCTTACTATACAAATTTCATAATACTAATGGAAAAATGCGGTGGTGGTCGGTAAAATGGTGGTTTAGCTATGGAAGAGTAGAAATCTCAACTAATGGTAATCCAATTGAATTCCTGATGATATAACATTCTAGAGAAAACTAAGCAGAGTTGCAACGTCATTACCTCATGCTTTTACACTAAACAGGCCCTTAAATTCATCATCATTATTCTTATCCTTTTTGTACCCGTATACCAGGTATAGGGATTTATGGCTTCTCATTATGAGGGTATTGTTGTTCATGCTCGGTAGCTCGATTGTTTGTTCGAGGGGTTGCGGATATTTCTTTGGTTCTTTCTATAACGCTCCTGATGGAGGTGTTGGCAGACCAAGTGTATTACCAAGATGGTTGACGTTGAATTAATAATTGATTTTCTACGTCTTACACAATTGAAAAATCTCCTTGCAAAAAGTTCAAGGTTTGTTTTTGTTTTCAGTAAATTTGAGTAAAATTCAATTTGTGTATCTGTTTCTTGAATATTTACTCTTTTCGTGGTTTTTGCAACATAGTAGGTTTCATTAATTTATTTGCCTTTTTATCTATTGTAAATATGTTTGATTTGGTGCTGTGAAAGTTTCCTGAATTCTAGTGTATGCAAATTTTATCCAATAGTGTTTACTATCCAGGCACATTGAAATTGCGAAACTTTTCAACGTGCTAGTTGCTCCATGTTTGGTTGGAAAAGTTTGCCGATTCGTTTTCTGCCTTGTGCGATTATTTTTCTTTTTATTTGCTGTCTGCGTTCGTGCATTTTAGTACTTTTCTATGGCAAGGCGTTGGAAAAGTTACACTAGACGATATGCTTCTTGCCGTTGGTCACGTGACATACGTGTGCATGAGTCCTGGATCCTGGCAAGCACGAAACCAGGCGCTTTTAATGCGGTGGAAAAAAGCAAGGAAGCAATCGTATAATAAATCGCAAAATAGGACAAAGTCATTTAATCACGTCTTTTGCTTCATGCACATGGAAATTATAAATGGTAATAGGAAGTTTATAAACTTTCAGATTATAAAGGAAATAATTGAGTAGCAACTCTATACATACATACATTCCTTACTTGAAATGAATACAATTTAACTTGGATGAAAACATTAGTAGCTTATTTAAATTAACATCTTAACTTTGGTAATTGAATGTATTGAATTCCAATAAGTCATGAATTGTGCAGAAAAAAAATTGTTGTAATTAAACGCATCATTAGTCACTAATCCACCTAACTGATTGAAACATTAGTGGTGCTCGGATGTTACTGTTCCTGCTCCTGTTACTCCTGCTGCTTATCATTCACTCCACCATGACTTGCGCTTGCAAAAGGACACGTATAGTAAAAAGCAGGCAAACTGAAGCAGAATTTCTCTACTCTGAATATATTTTGGGTAACCTAGAAGCCTTATGAGCAGACAGTGAAGGAGATTAAACTGTCAGTACAACACTAAAGTTATTATAAATCAATTAATTATTCTGTTTTATACTTTGATCAATTAATTCACAAAGAATATTTGACAGCAAGTGTGTGAAATACGCACAAAATGCTGAGTGTTTTATGAAATAGAAGCATGCTAAATTGTTCAGTGTAATAAATCCACAAAATGTTTTGTTGGGTGTAGGGATAATGGTATAGGTTTAGGAAGCAATTTAGTTGTGTTTTGGGTAATATGCAAGAATTTCAGTGCTGGCTGGAAGTGGCGTGCTTATAATGAGTATGGTAAGATGGCGCTTTGTTTAGCACTGGTTTACAAGCTTTTCCGGCTGCCATTTTCTCGCTCAATTTAAAGCTACTTAAAGCGGCCGCAAAGTGTTGGGTACGAATGCAAGAAACTGCAGTCAGTACGATTTCCCGGCAAATTATGCATAATGTGATTAATTTTACCGAGAACACTTTATTTCGTTTTTACGAGGCTGCAATTTTTGCAGTCATAAATAACTCCGAAACTTTAATGTATCGCTCAAGTTTAACTTTTATTTAATGTATGCACTGTTTCATTAGTACTAGAGAATGTTACAATTATTTATAGTTAAGTTAGTAACTTTAGATGAGATGTAAATTTAAAGCTTACTCAGGGAAGAAGTTTGTCACGATTTTACGTGCACTGGAATTTTTTTATTACTTTTTGTTCAATTGGCGGTTTTTTATTTTATTGGATATCATCAACTGAAAGTTATTCAATTCAGAGAATAAAATATCAAAAATTCCTTGTTTTGAGTGTACTTGGTTGCATAACTAAAGGTCGTTTGCAACTTGTTTGATATTTATTGAAATAATGGATATTTTTTTAATAGAGAAATTATAACAATGTGATTTATTACGTATTTAATTGCAAAAAACAAAAGGTCATTCATCAATGCCGACAAAACATGTCGAATCTTCAAGGCTAAGCCTTTACTAAGCTTTTAGTATTACCGACAAGACAATATGTTCTCTTTGAGCAGGTTCCACTTCAGGTGGCCCACAAAGCCAAGCGTTTGCTTTAAAAGCACCATTATCTCTTTTTTTTGGGCCGCCACCATTTTTGCCTTCCGATTCCTCACGAACGACATTTCAATGTCTATGTACTTCTTAACTTGTAGAACACGTTGACATCTTAGATCTTGTATGTAGATACATGTGTTACAACCAAGACTGCAAAGGTGAACGTAAAAGCAACGTTTTAAGCATCTCTGCTGTCGTACCTCAAAGAAACACCTGTGCATTAGCAGATTCTTGTAAAGTGGCGGCAGCAGTTGCGATGAGACTTGTTGGAACGTCTAGTCTAGACTTCCTTTACAAGCCTGTATCACCCCGATGGAATGTTAGAGCATCCACTTATACCGCTTGTATCTTAAATCTCACGACCACAAAGCTCTCACGCTTCCAAAGATTGAATGTCTCTTGTAGTTCAGCTCCACCACAAGTATGTAAGGTTCTCGTGAACGTGCAGATAGATATTTTATATGAGCAACGGGAATATGCCGGCGGTTTCAAAGTAGAGTGTTATAGTATTATTTCCATCATAGGAGTAGTGGTATTGCAGTGGGATGAGCAGAGAGCTTCCGAAAGCTTTTGATGCTTCGATGGTCCAAGCTTCCTTTGTTGGGATAACATAAGTGTCGGAAACTGCTTGACAATCTATTGATGAGAAAAGATGATATGACATTATCAACAGATGAAAAGCAGAATTTAAAGTTGATTAAGACAATAGCTCGGAGAATAAAATATAAGTGATTCATTTATAGGTCTTGATTTGTAACTAAGGTTCCTATTTTCTTGTTTATATTATAATTACAATATCTTGAATCTAAAACACAATCTTTTAGTCTATCCACATTTCTAAGATTTATCCTTCAGCTTGAATTAAGCTTAAGATCTTCTCATTACTCTATGTCAATACAATACTGCTCTGACCGATTTTCAACTCAAAAATGCTCTTCAATCAACTAACCAATTATTTATCCTCAAATTAACGCGTTTTCCACGCTTTCTCTGTTCCTTTGCGTACAATGAGTACATTTTCGTATGTTGATCCAGCTTCCTGCAACACGTTCACTGCCTTTCGCCGGCATTCCATGATTTATCGTGCGCTTTAATTTACCTTCTTCATGAAAGCGCGTTTCAATGCGCATTTGTGTTGCTTGTTGTTTTCAACCGTTTGTTCCTCGCCTTTCTAAAACTCAGTAGAGAGGCAAATGCTGCGCACAAAGAAACTACTAATAGTAAAATAGATAGAAGGTGTGAAGAAAGCGAGAAAGATCTACTCCACTTGTTTAAATACAGGATCACGTGGTGCTCAACATACTCTAGATTTAATCGGTATAATTAATAGATAACAATGTAATTCATTAGTGGCAGTGATGCTGCAGAGCTTTAGAAATTGAAATGAAAATTGTTCACAAGTTGCTTTGCTTGTGGTGTAAAACAATTTAAAAGTTTAACACAGTAGATAAGCAAAAATGATCATGTAGAAGAGATATATTTGAAGGGAAGTACTTTTACTATTTGATATGAGTTTCTTTGTTCGTTGCTTCAACTTAGTTGTCTGATGCAGTCGATGTTAATGTGTGTAATTGCATCTAATCCTTTATTATAGCCATTCGTCGCGTTTACAGTCTGATACATTTATTATCTCCGGAGGCAGCTTCGATTTTATGTCCAATGTTTGCTGGGCAATGAGCACTCGTTGAATGTACGAGAGAAACTCTCTATTCAGGAGCACGTGTTTCTAACGCTTCCAACCGTACAGGAGCAACAAACCATTAAGATCGTCCACGATGCTACCGGTTTGGGTTTAGTTAGGGTGATAATAATTACTAGATGCGGATCAATATCACACCATACTAAACTTCATAACCCAATGAGAAACATTTATAGCTTCATAAGAGATAATAAACGTGTTTACGTTGGCATAGTAATAACCTAGTTTATCTCTGTCAACATTAGATGTTTTATCTGTGAAATAAGTTAAATAATCAATTTCCTTAAATTTTTACCAAACCACTCATGAAAATTTGCTCACATTCCAAGGGAAGGCTTTTTTGGTTTTTGCCTAGTTTTACGTTTTTGGCGTTTTGTATCCGTTAAGCAAGTGGTAAATAATTCAGTAACGGCGTGTGAAAATTATGAGAAAAGAAGAGCTGTGGTAGCCACCCAGAACGTTGGCAGCCATTTTGTGATGAGAGATGATGTCGCTGGAGGTTATGAAGCGGCGCCACTTGCGAATCGTACGAATGATATGAACTCAAACTGCAAACTGCAAAAGCATAAGCACCACTCGAGGGGAAAAGAAAAGTTGAAAGCTCAAACTTTAATGATTCGCACTTGACGCACTCGAGTCGCGTGAAACTCCCGCGGTAGCGGCTGAGAAAAACCCCAGGCTTGCAACTTTCTTGCTGTGGTATGTCGATAATTTCAAGTTCAAACACGGGCGAAAAGTTTTGCGTCCTTACTAATTTACTTAAAATTGAAGCTACTTGTACTTGTAAATTATACTGTTATTCTAACATTTGTTTTTGTTTCAGGTATAGTTTCATAATTTTATCGAGTTTACCAGTTCCAGAGGTGTAAGTTAGTAATTTAAAATTTTTTTACTTGTGAAATTACTTATCTTTAATTTAAAATACAATTTTTCGAAAATCTGTTGGTAGAGTGAGTAAAATGTCATCAGATCAGATCACAATATTTATAGTAGCAAACGAAAGCTTTCCATGAGCTTTATCCTTATTGTTATCCGTCTCAGTATAGCAGTCGTGCCGGAAGTTGAAAAACAACGTATGGTAAAATGTGCGAGCCCAAAAATACAAAGGAAATCTGCATGGAAGCTCAAATTAAACGTGAAATTTATAAATACGCAAATATTGCTTGTCTTCCACTTGACTTTTGTTTGACTTCGTGTTTGTCCTAAGCCTAGAACATTCTCTTGCTTCCTTCTCATTCTGTTTTTCTTTGTCTCTTCATATGCTTGTTGACCGCATTTCCGGTGGTGACTGCTTCAGCCCCTGAAAAATATATAATGCATAATTTAAGTGCTGTTTCTGGAGATGCGCTCAGAGACGAACTGATCCGAGGACAAATCGCAATAGAATTCCCAAGATCCAATTTTCTACCTTTCGTTGCAAGAGCGTGAAACTGGTTGTTTCCACGCTCCTAATCAACTGGATCAAGATTTATTCCCCATACTTATTCCACTTTGTGGTGGGCAAAAGAAGCACGCAAGAAAATACCTAAACAAATTACTAGTTACAGCATCTATATGATTACCTAACTTGAGGTTATTATTAGATTAGTTTAGTGTAAGCTGCTGTTTAGATAGTGATACGTTTGAACTTTTAACTGATTGACTACTGGGAATATTGATTGATGGTTCAAAGATACAGAGTTACAATGAAATATACATAGGTATTTTAAGAGAGGTTTTTGCATTCTTGCTTGTGTATGTGTTGCATAATTTGGAAACATTCATGGAAACAACTTGTAACCAAGGTTTGCCCTTTTTTTGTTTGGTTTGTGAATTAAAAATATTATGTGTTTAACATATCTATAGTCTTTCATTTCATGTGTTTTATGATTTCCGAACAGTTTACAATTTTGTAATTCAATCCCAAACATTTTTTAAGCCAGGATTTTGAATGATGCCCATACATTTCTAGTCAATCATGCGTGATATCCTTTGAAAGCTCCTAATGCAAGTTATCCCATATACTTTGCTAAATGGATTCTATAAATTCACGCGTAGGCAAAAATTAAGTTTCAATAAAATCAAACAAGCTAAAAATAAAAGTGAAAAGTGGGAAATTGCACAAACAGCTTATTCTTATTTTTATTGCACTGAATAGAATGAGGTTGAAGAAATTATTGTGAAATAGGTTGATCAGGGGACGTAGATTTACAATGAAGCCAACTGAATTTTAGTAGATAATCTCAAATAAATTGAATCAAATTGTTGGTGGGATTATTTATTGTTAAATTTAGGAAAGTTTTGTTCCAGAACTATAAAGGATTTAGTTTGGTCATGCGTTTTCTAGCTTCTTCTTTTTTCTGAAAATCCATTTGTAGGAATGGTCGTGGGAATGATACTAATTAGCTGCTTTTCTTTGTGCTTTGACAATGCTGGATAAAAACTTTAATCAAACATGGGATAATGACGAATTCTCAAAGAAGAAAGGTGTTTTTTGCAAATATACTCGCGATAAAGTTGAAAAAAATGTAGTTGGAAATTATAATCCAAATAAACATCAATTTGGTAGATATTAATAGCATTACCATTGAGTTTAGTGGTTTACACATGAAACAAATCTTTTCCGGCTTAATTTATGGTTAAATCATTGCATTGACTGCAATATACTTCAGTTTATTTAAAATATTTTATCCAAACAAATACTATTGATAAAGAAAAGAAACAAGACAAGAAGTGACTTTTTATTTTGTGGAATAGTTGGATTCCATCTTACTCTTATCTTAAATTAAGCAAGTTTTTCTATGACAGGCAGCTTTTATACTACTTTTCCATTATTATTCAAATTAAAATTCAGAATATAATTTGCTTCAATGTTACGATACTATATTCTACTTAATTTTGTGATGTGACAAATTTAAATCTTTGATTAATAGTCACATCTATTATTCTATTATTCGCGCATTAGCTAAACTCAGGTTATGAATGATGCGAATAAAGCTTGAAAGCGTCATCCTAAATGCGCGTCCTGTTTTCAAATGAATTGACCAAGCAGAAGCACTAGGCGTACATAATCTGCTCTCAGCATGAACGTCAGTCACACTTTCATGAAAATAAAATACGAGCGGGTACAATGTACGTCACTTTCACTCAACCTTTGATAAGCATTAAACGAAGTGAGGTTATGTAGTGGCAGCCTGCTGTGCATCGAGTGTACCCTGCAAGGAAATGAACAAAAACACGAGTGCAATATAAGAGGAAATTGAGGGAAATGATTTATTGCTATCACAACATTTCCACTTTGAGATACACACGAAATACCAGTATGTTACTCCTGTCAGATTAAAGAAAAATATATTTTGTGGGTGTCTCAAGTATGACTGACTGTAGAGGACTAGTATACCATGTCCTGAATATAAACAAGGTAAGCGGTGTAATAGTCGTCTCTCTTTAACAATTTCCTTTTCTGGTGTAGATAATTCCGTTTAAGTTTTGCCGACCTTACACTGGAGTTAAACAGGACTAAACACAATGCGACGTTTTCCGTATTGTGCTCTTCGTTTTTTCTTAGCTATTTATTTGTTTAATTATTTTGGTGTTTTTTTTTTCTTTATTGCCAGTTTAATTCTTAATTATGGTAACTTTGCTGAATGAAATGTCAGGATAGACTAAAAATAAAACCTTTAGCGTCTACCTCTTAATTAAACAACATATTTTCACCTGATCCAAGTGGAATTCTTCCTGTAAATTTCCTTTTTCATTCTTCTTTTAACGAAATAACTGGACTTTATGAATGTTCTGAAAAATTCTACTCTCCAATTATATTCTCTATCCGGAATTGCTTTTGTAACCAAGTGTAGATCAATTTACGTTATGATATTTTAGCTTCACTATAACTTTATCCTAGAAAGATCCTAAGATTACGAACATACCTGAATGTTTCCATCTTATCTCTGGCTCTAGATGTAAATTATTGCCATTTGTAAATGTACTTATCTACTCACTGACTTCTGGTTACAGTTTTAGTCCTATTTTCGCTTAGGGCATCTGAACAACTTACAATTAGAGTATTTGGATTTACGAGGGGAGAGGGAAAAGTTGCTGGTGTCCTTTAACAGGATTGCGCTACGTCCCAACAGTTAACTATTGTAATCCTAAAATAAGGATACTTTCTGGAAATTTCTAATATACAGATGGTAGTAAATCGTATACCAAGTGAGAATTATTTGGAAAGGACTTTGGTAATAAGTGTTGGGAGAGGTTATAAGTTGATATTCAGTTAAATTTTATAATTTGGAGCAATAATAATATAGGGTGGTGGATTAAATACATCATTTAAACTTTTAATTTCAATGAAGAGATATCAATTTAACAAGTTAAATTAATATTTGATAAGGAAAATTTTTATTTAATTTGAAATGCTAGAGAAACAAAGTATATAATCGGTTTTTCCTGTAAGTAAATAAGACAGAATCAATTTTTTCTTTCTTGGTCTTTAATTCTGAATCCAGTTTACTGAATGCATAGAACAATAGTTCAATCCCATTACTATTAGGGTAGCAGTGCAGTTCAGAAGGATGATAATTTTAGGTTATTTATGTTAATATTCTCTAGTCAAACAATTGGATTGTCATTTGACATCATTGGTCGATATTGCTAAATATCATAATTATTTCCAGAAAATGTATACAAAATTATAAACTACTTAAGTGTTGATGAATAATCAATTCTCTTTTTCTTCAACTGTAACGGTTCCTTGATTGTTGGCTTTCTTTTTAATTTTTGTTTTCAATTTTCTTTCCTACTTATATCTTCTTTTATGAGAAAATTCTGATAGGTTTGATAAATTAAAATGGCCATCATCTCTCTTCTTGTTTAGTTAACAATGAATTATCGGAAATTAATTGCATCTGCATTCAGTGGAGAGCGCTTCCGTCCCTAATTAGAGTTTAGGTTATAATATGCTTGCAATCGATACTACTTCCT
>JAODGC010000011.1:1794571-1809776 GCA_027574925.1 Ecitoglossa quadriceps | reverse complement strand
GAATTGTAGGTTATGCATCACTTACTAGAGGATGAAAATGGCAACGTTGTATTGACACATATGTCAATGGTTTAGAGGGTTTTTTTTTCTTTTATTCAGTGATTTTGTATTTAACATTGGTAACTTGGTACTTTATGTATTGAATTATAAAGGAAAATGCACAACGCCGAATATATCATACAGAAAGAAATTCAACATTTGTCTAAAATCTTAATCTGCATCTTAAATATAAAATTTGATAGCAAAGTTACATTGATTTTTTAATTGCATTTTGTTTTTTTGGAAGTGTTCTTTCTTCTTACCTCCATCTTGTGTAGAAGGCATAATGCCAAAAACATTTTACTAACATGAAATATTCATTAGATACTTCTATTAATTATTATATGCCTTAAGTATTAGTTTATTCTATTCGCATTTGTGGATGGCATTTTTTCGCTTCCCAATGGAGTTGCAATGGAATAAATATATTTATAAGTGAAATTCAATATCTAACTTAGCTTTTATACTCATGAACGATTCGCGGTAATCGCAGTGGTAATTGTGCCCGGGGGTTGCAGTTTGAAATGCGAGCAATGCGAATTACTGCCGCCAGTACAATTTCTGCCGAGCTCCTGGCATGTAAAAGTCATGTGCAGTTGAGTAGATGCTCGAAGATAGCAACATGATCCTACGGATGAGCGGCCAACCGAAAGGAAAGGAGTTGACAACTTCAGTCTGAGAGTCTCGGTAAAAGTGTTTCATTTCAACTTGGTAACTATAAGCGTATGACTCAAATAAGAAAGTGTGATATTTGTAGTGGACTTTTAGGCAAGCAAAAGAGATCTTGAAAGGAGGATTTATGTTGTCTCGTTTCATAATATTATATTTTTCAGTTCATTCATTTACACTTTATTATAGAGTCTTTAACAAAGAGCTTTAACTTAGAGCTTCTTTTCATTTCAATTTATTTGTATTAGGCAAAAATTAGAATTTAATAATATCACGTTGATGGTTGAATGCTATAATTTAAAGGGAATTCATATTTAAAAGATATGATGAAATTTGGAAATTTACAGTTAAGTTTAGGTTATGTTTACCACATGTTATGTTAGGTTTAGGTTATGTTTAATTAAGTTTTTAGTGAATGTTATGGGAATTAATAATTTTTTGCAATCTTGACTTAGTTACATTGGGGTTTTTAGATTTTTAAGCTCAATGCTTTAATAACCTTCTTTACTGAATTAATTCTTGTGTTCAAAATATTATTCTGATATTTATTGTATTGAGATGAGTTAATGCTTACTAAATGTTGAATAGTTGAATAAAATATTGAGCGCGTCATCAAACCGATAAACTGAAATAGGCAACATGCCGAAGAGGTTTTTATTACATGAAATATTCAATATTTTGTCAAAGTGAACTTATCTGAATAAGATTTTTATTTTAATTGGAGGAAAAGTAATAAAACAAGGAATTTATTACTACCATAAGCTCTAATAATAATTCGCCAAGGAATTTAATTTAATTCTTGCACAATTATGGACAAGATTTAATAATTGTTAATTGCTAATTGTTTTGTTTTGATTGCAAATATAATTTACAAATTCCCTCAACTTAATACGTTGTTCATTGCATGTTCATAATTGATATTCCGCCTGAATATATTTCACAAATAAATTCCTAATTATTTCCGTTTGGAGCACATGATTACAACGACCTGTAGATTAGTGCCCCAGACTGAGCTTGCGATTCGCACCCAGAATCATTGCATTGCTTCATTCGCATTCGCGTTAATATTTGCTGGTTCCGCAGCGGGTGATAAATTGAGTTCAATTTCCCCCGATTGTGATATAAACCTATGCTGACGCGCTTGCTTGCTTGCGCCTCCACCACCAAACATTGAGCGCGATTCAGGTAGCGGGCGGATATCGATCTGTTTCTCTACCCCAGCACCAAATTGCCTACGGCCCTACTGCGGGATTTTTATTTATTTATTATACGACGAAGAACTGACGTGATCTAGAAAAGTAGGATTCCTATATTTTATTATATGGCAAATATGTCAAGATATTTCGGAGTGAGTTTTTGAAAATTGTGAATTATTAATATGAAGACAGATACTATTTGATAATATGCCATCATCAATCAAGTAGAGTATTAAACTAGTTTCATCTGTGTAGGTATAAGAATCATTTGTCAACCGAATTATTTCGCTGCCGTCAGCGTAAAACAAGAGATTAATTATGTCGATTGTTATGAAAATAACCAGCAGGGTGAAACAATATACGTTGCATTCTAACACGTTAATTTAGATTGCAAATGTTGGGAAGCGTATATTAAGTGTCTTCGTCAGTTTGTGTAGTTTGTAGCATGAAATAGAATTATCAATATTTCCCACCCACTTCAAATTTAATTTGAGGTTTTTTATTATATTTCTTTAATTTCATGTGGAATGTTTCACTTTGCGCAATAATAATAATTCCACTGCTTACATTGCGTATGTATTTTAGTGTTCAAGTGTGCAAGTATTTTAGGCTGCAATGCGGTTGTAAGCGTGGAAAACATATTTGCCGCATTGGTGGTTGTGACCTACCTGTTTGTGTTTCATTTTCATTCGCGTCGTTTGTTTCCACCTGGCGGTTTGCTCGCGCGCTACGTGAAAAAGATTGCGTGTTGATATAACTGAAAGATTGCCTCCACAAAATCCCCAGCGACGGTTGTTGTTCTCCACCCTGTAGGCTTTATTATCCTCTCGCTCTTAGCTAAATGCTTGCTTTAAGCAGAGAAACTTTAATAGTCGCTTTTAAACAAATATATTGCTGCGCGTGTGCTATTAATTTGATCAAATAAAGACAGGTTTGTTGCAAGCGTGATGAATGTAAAGAATGTATTTTCTAGCGTCAATGAGTGTGGAATGTAATGAAACAGAGGTATGGAATTATAACCAATATGTCCTTGGAGTGTGGAATAATCACATGAGGGTTGCATGCTTTCCGCAATAGGAACATATTTTATTATAAATTTTTAATTGAGTACAATTTAAGTGAAGGTGAAATTGAAATAGAGGAATTAATTTTATCGATTTAATGAAATCTATGTTCATTAAATCATCTATGATTCATATATCATAGTGGAATAAATTTACTTTTGAATTTTTATTCTTTCTAATATTGTTTCCAAGTAACAGTTTAATATATGATGCAGTTTATACTGGATGATTTTTAACTTGCTTAGTGTATGATGAGTAGACGATAGCAGTAGTAAAGATAACCTTACATAGTTCATAACCTTAAGTTTTCGTGGATAACAAACTCGGTATAATATTCAAATCACTAATTTTCCAATAAAATTTCTACTTGTATGCCTTTTACATCTCAAACTTTATGTTTTAAAGTTGTAAAGTTTGTTTTAAGAATAACTTTGATTATTTCTATTATCACTTTTTGAAGTATTCTCATCTACTATTAATATAGGTGTTGATGGCCAAGTAAGTAACGAAGCAGACTTTAAAGTACGAGACTTAATAATTTATTGAAACACATTTAAGATGCAGATATTCCAGAATTAATATCAAGCTGATTTCTCAGGTATTATAAATAGCTTGATGTAAGTTTTGTTATAATATAAAAATCTAGACTTCTGTATATTGGGTATAGGGTTTTTGTGGTGTATGATTGTTACCCATCCCGGTTATAGACCGACACCGTACTTGTCCATCTACCACTTGCCACTTGGTAGCTGAACTGTTTGTTCAAAAAGATGTCTTTCTCTAACTTTTTCAACGGACGTGTTTTGCAGGATTGGACCCTGCGATCTACCAATTTGCAAGTCAGCGCTTATGTGCCACCTAGTGCATCGTACTTGGAAAATTTATTTTGAATTATGATGAATTGTATGATTAGGAATATAAATAACAACTTACATCATTAAACTAAGTTTTTATTAATTCCACTTACATACGAATATTAAATAAATCACCACTAAATAAATCATTAAATATTCATGAAATTATAACAACAAAATAACACCACTTCAAATATATTTAATTCAACTAGATTATTCCAAATAGATGGAATTAACGCCAGCGCCCGGATGCTGGATTGATCGTTGAGTTTGTCTCGTTAGCGCATAGATAGTTGAAGTGTAGCGGGGGTGTTATAATGGTGTTCTGATGTGATTTGAACGAAATATCTGGTGCTGGATACAGCTTGCAACTGTCATATTTGCCTGCCATGCCCATACAGCAAGCACTCCTGCTGGTATGAAATTGCATATTCGTTGGATAAACAAACTATGCAGATATATACAAGTATAGGCAATAAAGGCAAAGTGGTGCGAGAGTGGATGGAACACCAGCGTGCTTGCTGTAATTTAATTATTATTCAAACGTGTTGCAAAGCAACGCTTGTTGGATGTTTTATAACGGATGGTAAATGGTAACGGATTGATACTAAATGTGCAAACAAACTAGACGGAAATGGAATAAACTGGAATAAGAGAAGAGAATTGTGATTTGAGAAAATGATAGTAATTATGGTTGTTTTTTAGAGGTTACAGAAGTAGGTCGATTAGTTGTCTGAATTTTTCTTGGTATACATGTTTAGAAAGCATTACAGTTCTTATTTTCTTTAAGCCATTGAAAATTCGTTGTTTTACAACAGAGAAGGAACGTATGGTTGGTTGCATATGCTTGCGCACGAAAAAATCTAAAAACTCTTGTTTCTTTATTTTAGTTTCTATGTTTCATGACTTTATCATATTCTTCTTACTAAATTAGCAGAGTAGTTTGGTAGAAATAATTGCATCTCCCTTTAGTTGGGAGATTACTGTTCTTTACATTCTCGTATTAGACATAACACATGGATGGTTATAATTCAAAATAAATTAAGAAATTCTCAAATAATTTAATAGTAATAATTCAATAGTTTAGTGTAATTTGCTTTGTAGCTCAATATCTAAAGTATATAAATAACTAATTTCAATGTATCCTGGTTTAAATAATTTCAGCACCATCAACCATTTGGCTATATCTGTTTCAAAGTGTGGAAGAAATAAAAGCATAAATGCTGCCCCGAACTTACCACACTAAAACATATGCTAATATCTTTGGGGCACAGCTGAAGTGTCTTATATCGATGCATACTACCCACATACATATTGGCATTTAGCTAGGACTGTTGCTCAATGAGAACTAGTCTAACAATATGAACCACTCCACTTGAGCAAGTAGGTTCCGAATAAGTGTAACTAGCGTGACCAGTGCTAACTAGTGTGAGATGTAGCAGTGTAAGTAGTGTTTGGGAACAAAGCCAGACGTGTTACCATCGACTTAGTATGCTATTAAGCTCTCGGGCTTACAGTCTGCTCTGGTATCTTTCCTGGTTACTCACGCCCCAGGCCTCCACTTGAATAGCATGTTGTTACCATGGTTACTTGTTACTAAGTGCACCGGTTCATGCGTAAGTGGATGGCGTTTTCCGGTTATGGCATTACCTTTTCCTGTGGCACACATCTGTGATGGAGGTTGGAGATATCATTGCTCTTATAGAGTATTTACATCATAAATAGTGATCTATTTTATATGAGAGGCATTTGTTGCGTAATGGGGAACAACGTTGTAAAAGGAGTTTACTGACGGATATGGAAGTTGGTGTTTCTTTTATATTCCTTGAACTATTACAAGTTTCATTTGAATTTATTTACGCTCTGGTTATTGCGACAAACGCATCTAAACCAACAAATATTGGATTAAGATGAGTCGGTGATATGTCAAGTTAACCTAGAATTGACGAGAAATATTTCGGGGGCTTAGGAATACGAAGGAGAAGTGATAATGTACGACTGCTTCTTTCATGGGTCCTTTTATAAGTGAACCAAATTTTATAGTTCAACTTTAGCAGGTACGATGTGTTGCTTGTGTATTTCAAAAGACAGCAAGACTTTGCTAAAATATTTATAGCATTAAAACCAAGATGCTTCCATCTAAAAAGCGGAACTGAAATTGTAAAGGAAATTTTCAGTTGAAAATTTTTTATTTACAACATAATCTACTTTAATATAATACCATCCAAGCACGTAATAGCAAGTGTGAAGGTAGTTTGTAAACTACTAAGTCGCTATCAACCAATTTTCACAATAAACCATCATTTTAAGATGTGGAGTGTGATCGGACGCGGTTGGCTTGCTGCCCTCGAGCGTAGAACCTCCGAATCTAGTATCATTTGACATGGTACATTAAATTCTGGCTCCGCTTATACGGCCTTTGCTACGTCAACTGTAGGGGTGGGAGAAGATTTCCAGGTAGTGGTGGTCACGTGCGATCTATACAAACCCACGCGTTATTGTTCACATTGTTCACATAATTTGTCATGGTTTCCACTTGGGCAACAATGCCGAACATGAAAAGATTGCTTAATGTCAATTAATTTATTTGGAAGTCTTAAATGCAAGCATACATAGTTTTCTTTAGTATTTATTAGGTATTTAAAGCGAATTTTACTTTATTATAATGCCATTAGTGCATTGTAAACTTTACTATATAAAAATAAATTAGTAGCAAATTACATGCACGTTGATTGGGGGAATATTGGTAAAATATTTCTGCAGGTTGTCATATGAGTTGGGTCTCGACATGTTATTAATTATTACACATTAATCACCACCTGAATATTTGGTTACCTGCTTACTATGCATTTGAACACATGACACATTTATTGCCATGAATCCATGAATGCCGAGGTTTCCCTTCTCTGCTCTGTCGTGTACCACATCACACTTTGAATGGCCACTTGTATCAGTCGATAATTATATTCACTTTAGCATGTGAATATAACTTGTATTGTGATGCATTTATGTTCGGCATTGTCACAGAGCCAGAAAGCATGCAAAGCGCACTTGGAACCATAAATGGTTTGCTAGAAAAGGGGTCTTGTCTAAATATAGACGAGAGTGTAATAAGTAACTCTGCGACATGATTTACCAACTTTTAATGGCTGGCTTTACAATGTATTTTATTTTATGTATATAATTTTAGGTAAAAAAAATTCCTCTGAGGGTTGTTTCTATATGTGTTGGGTATAGGTGGTCGAAATAGTGATGATTCAGGATGTGAAAACTGTAAATTCTTCTAGGTTATTTATTGTCGTATTATTGTGGTGGGAAACGAGTTTGCAAAGCCCAAAAAGCTGCGAGTAAAAAATGTACAGGCCATAACACACCTGAACCACTGTAAATTGTATTCAGACCCACCTCAGGCTGTTTTAGCTGAACAAACAATAAATGTGTCACTACGTCAAGCGTGTGGGAACAATACCGGCATTACTTTATAAAACACAGTAGGAAACTCGTGGAAAATGCTTGCTCCTGGTTGAAAACTCAGCAAAAATAAGGGAATGGTGCAAATGCAGCAAAGGAACAATATTATGCGTGTAGGGTATTACGTGTTTGCGATGCATTGATTACTATAAAGGGTTGTTCTTTTTTTTTTTTGGATCAAGGAACGAAAAACACAAAAACATGGTAGTAATAATTATTTTCTTTTGCATGCCTCTATTAAAATGTTAGTATTGTTACTAGATGTTTTTACTAGTGAAAAACTAAAACATAAAATAATAGAGTATTACAAATAAAATGGAAATTTGCACTATTTTAGTATTGTAAACTTCATCAATAAACAAAAAAACACAAATAATTTCTGAGTTGATGCTGAACAAATCAGTGAAAACAGAAATAATTTGTCGTGTATAGTTTCCAAGTAATTATCACCTAAAGATTACTTTGTCTGAAAAGATAAACGTCACATCTATTCTAAATCGTGAAAATAGGTTACAATTATTTTATTTAATTTACGAAATAAAGAAATTATAAACCTTTATGCACAAGTTTACAAACAATTTATCTTGAATTTTTCAATTTCTATAACAAAAAGTATTTTTGTAATTGAGAAATATTGATCTTGATCTTTTACTTTTGTTCCTCCAATTTTCCTCCTGTAAACTTCGATTTCCATCCCTTGCTCTACAAATTTTCTATCAAGCCATAGGCGTATTGCCCGTTTCTTATTTCAGAATCTCTGGTTGCCACCACTTTCTTCATTCCGTCGTTTTACTTTCAAGCGGTGTAATTTGTCGACTGGTCACTAAAATAAAAGAAAGTTCGAAATCAAAGGACTAAACTTATAGGGGCCAAATTGAATATACCAAAAGGATGAAGACATTCTTAATTTGTGAAGTTAAAAACTTTTATTAACTTTACCATAAAGGAATGGTAAAGAATTGATACTCCAAATTCGGAGAAATGGCGAAAAATAAATTATAAAAAATAATCCAAATGTAAGTGTAGAAGAGATGAAAGATATATGTGCAGATGAATGAAAGTGCTCAAAATAAATGAATTGAATTTTAAATAGGAGCAAATGAGTGCTACAAGGGTTTGTGAATGCTGAAATTTTCGAATTGTTTGAGATGAAAAGAAACGTGCTTTTGGTGACTCTCCGACGTGCTTCACTGAAGATGGCAGCGCCTGTATGAAATGGCGGACGTGACGCCGCACACTGTCACGAAAGAATTCCACTTTTAGTATAAACTAAAAAGAAAAAATCATTAGAATTAAGCTCCACCTAAACTTTAACTACTCTTAATAGTATGCAATTAAATGAATTCACATTAATTGAGGACAAGTGCTTGCAGTAAATTGGTAGATACATCAATTTGTAACGAGACTAATAGACAACCAAATATACACCAATTATATACGTCTTTTATAGCGACTCCAACTTTGAGCATTGCGCAAAGTTTCCACTTATTAATTTTCTCAGTGACTGCTTGTCATAGTACTGCGCGTGTTGTTCGTTATAGTTGGATTTTACTGTTTTCGAATTAGTACAGTAGCCTGCATTACCTAGACTATCGCGACTGGCCTATTGGCAAACCTACACGAAGGTAACAGTTGTCAGCATATTCCACGACTTTAGACATGCAAAGCCCTTCACTCTTAGTCTGCGACGATACTCTGGTTCTGGAAGTAATAACAAACGTATTCACAGTCCTGTGCCAGGATAATCCACATACCCCTTTGTTGAAATTTATTTCATCCGCAGTTAATACTCTTGACTTTTTTGAATTTATTATTCTCACGGGGCGACCAACGTGTTGCTAATTATTGTTGATGTTGTTAATTAAACTCTTGACTTTCATCTTTGGAAACATCCAAGGACCTGGAAATGTTTGCTAAAGTTGAGAGAACATAGATAAATAAATTTGCATAAGTTAATTTCTAGGTAATAAATTTAGTTAGAATAATTAAGTAAACGTGGGACATTCTTGAGATCATTAATTTATCTTACTAATAATTACGTAAATATTTTACCGGGGGGGAAATAATTTGAAAGCTTTCCTTATTCGGGGACATTTCTGAATTTAAAAATCTAAAATTTGTCTACTTATACCCATACCGGATACCGTATTTGTCCTCCACTTCATTATACTATGGTTATTAGCAGTTGGGACTGGATTGGACATACTCTCAGCAGGAGATGAACCCGTGTCCCTTGAATATTTGCTTCTCTGTCACAGCTATAGTCAGACCCGTTGCAGACTGAGTTGCATTGTTAGGCTATTCCCGGATGTGGAGTTATCGTTCTTAATAAAACGATAAGCATGTAAGTAAATTGCAAACAATAAACATAGTGCAAACCAGCTGTAGCTACCGGGTTTTAACCTTACTTCTTAGTAATATTCAGAATCTGGCGGGAGCAAACGGATGGGTAAGATACTAGGGATGGCAACCGGAAAGGTTGAAAACTAGCTTACGTATGAATGTGGTTAGAGGTAAGTTTCCTTTACGCAGTATAATCTTGCACTAAGTTGTACGAGGAAATTTATGACAAGATACAAATAGGTAAACTAAGACTCTGCTACTACTCCCTATTTCTTTTTGCACAATTTCTCTAATTCTAAATAATTTAGTGCTTGCCTTTGATTCCGATTTTTTGTATCGTTCTACACCTTCATTGCGGTAATATAACCCCAAATTCTGCGACCTTTCTTGCTGCCTACATTATTCCCTCTTATTGATTTTTCCACCTTTTCTAAAGATTATCCCATTGAGTATAATGTCCAAGTCAGGGTCAAAGTATCTTCACTTTGGGACATCCGCTTCTTTTCAACGGTCAGAAAAATATGCGTTAGCATGTAGTCGTCTGTTCTGGACATCAACAGGCCATACAAGGTGGAATAACACCGAGTAGCACAAAAGTGCACTCGAGCGTAGCAAGATGCGAGGAAAGCTTTCTTTTTTCTCCAGAAAAAAATGAGCAAGTGGATAAACTCGGTGTGCTTCTACGGAACACCAAGCTCGATGGTGAACCACACTGCTAGCAAAGCAGCCTGGGATAAATTCATTCAAATATGTGCGTTTTGGGTTTGAGAAGAAGGACACCGTCTGGTTTTGGGGGAGGATGGAATTTGCTTGTACAGACTCAGTGCTTGGCACGCCAAATACTAAGCAACTCTCATAAATTATTCAAAGCGCGGTCGTGTTTCTTCAACAAGCGAGAAAATGGATGGAAAGATTTTTGGCTGGGGCTTATTATTTTAAGGTGATCATTTTACTTTGGGAGCAAACTGTATAAGACCCATTATTTGTCCTTTTATTAGACAAAGAATATTAAAGAAAGGACTTTCTTTATTTTTATTGTAGTGATTGGTTGAAGAGGGTTTAATTTGTCTGAGGTCAATCTTAACATAGATAGGAAAAGGATAATTGTAGCTAATTATATTTATAGCCAATTGTACTAATGTACAATTGACACATGAAATATTACCCTTAAGTATTTTAATTTTTGTTTTATTTCAGGTATGGATTGCAAAAGGATATGGGAGTTTTCACAGAATAAAGGTTAAAAGGTTTTACTAAACTTAGTGGAGTTATTTGTGGAAAAAAGTCTATTTTGGTAAATTTAAAATCACTATACGGCATTATATAGTTTTTTTGTTTTTCTGCTGAAAGTGGTAACAATTGAATGACGCAAATAGCAATGAAACTCCAAGCAGTCGATCCAACCCTGAGCGTGCGGGTCAAATCGGAAACCTTGCGCTCCGCACGCAAAAACTATATTAAGCAATAAGCACCAGCAATACAAAACTAATAACAAGTGGATGAAATTTGCATGGGCTTGAAATGAAATTTAAATATCATTCACAATACTCTCGACATTTTTACTTCCACTAAATTCATTATTATTGAAATAGCAAAAATTCAACAAAAAAATATCAACTGCACATATGCATTATTTGTGTCATTAAAGTTGCGCTTGTTAATTCCAAATGACCATATGATATTTTCTAGATATTGGATTTTTTATTATTCCATACAAGTATCAGCATATAATATGCATCCAACCTAATTGTTAGGTTGATAAATACCACATGTTGACAGTTCGTTACGCGGCATTCCGCTTTGTTGGTCTTGTAGTCCAACGGAAACAAACGTTTGATCATTAACAAAGGGCGTCATTGATGCGCTAAAGCTAATAGTACGCAATACGCCAAGAGTGCCCTTATTGCGCTATCGCCGAATTTATGTAACTGATTAAATGTGATGGATGACTTCCGTGCACGTTGGGCTTGGTGCATAGCAGGGTGTCAAAGAGGGTGCTGAGCACACAGAGAGAAGGGTTTTTATTCACGAAGAGTTAATTAATTATTAATCTGGAATGTTGGAAACGCATGTTAGACGAGATTTACTAGGTTAACCTTGAACTTTCACGGCAATATATGATGGATAGCAGTTATTAAATATTGACCTATTATACTCTACACTTGAAGATCTAATCTAAGATCTAATGATCACATTTGATTTATTACAATATTCCCAAATCATAAAATAAATAGAACGCTAGGTCCATGGAGAATGATTTTTTAAAATGAATCCGACTCCCTAAATTCTTCTAGAAGTTCTTTCTTAAGCCTTATACTCTAACGACTATTTAAGCATGCATACTATTGTTGAAATTTTCCTAGCATTTCTGCAAATAATTTTTTAAAAATACAAAGTTGTTGGGTTGTTTACAAAAATCACATAACTTATTACTAGAAAATACACTATCTATTTGACATTGGTTATATCTAGTAATAACGAAGTTAGCCGATATTTTAGTAACCCCAAGCAACAACATTCGTTTCGGCTTGCTTCGGCAGCTGAAGTCAGAATTGCCAACTCAAACCATTTTATCAACAAAAATCTGGGAAGTTTACGCCCGAAAAATTTTTTCAAAAATTATTTACTAATAAACTATGCGATAGGTATTGAAACCCATTTAGATATAACCTTTTTAAAAAATAACCTTTATATTACAACGGTTATTTACTTATCTATTCCCTAAAACTTTTTTATTGTTTGATTAGTAATTAATTATAACACATCAACGAGTACTCACTAGAGGTCAGTATCATTTTCCACGTTATATTTTATGTTTTTTATAGTTTTTAAATACACTTGACATGGATTATTGACGTGAATTTAAAAGAATGTAAAATTTTTGTAAAATGTTTTTTGCTTTAGTTTGAAAGTGTCACAATTTTCGTACCAATTTTTAGAGCCACTTTATTGGTACAAATACTAATATTTTATAGTATAACCACAAAATAATTCCAGAAACTTATTTGCAAGGAAATAAGAAATTTTTTGATGTAGAAAACAGCAAAATTAAGGCAACTCTTTTAGGTTAAATTAAAATTTTAACCAAGGCATTTGGAGAAAACTCACTTACGCCAGTAAAGTTACTGGAAAGTCTTACATAATCTATGCTGAAATTATCATTAGACTAATGCGTTGCTAAAAGATGAAATTAGATTGTTTTGGACCATTTGCAGTTGGGATTGTGCATAAATTCAACTAGATTATGTAATGCATTTTCCCAAGGATTATATGACTGCGCAATATATTTGCACATTGCACAAATAATGAGAAACAAGTACGGAAAATGAATGAAATGGAACCCGATTAGTTGTATTTGAAATATTGTGTTTCATCCTGAGTTAACATAAAACACCATCTCAACTTGTTAATTATTTTGACAACTAACACTAAACATAATTTGTTTCTTGTAGGCAGCTTTAATTATTTACAGGCAAAAATTATTTTGCTTGCCTTCTAGTTGTTGTTTACTTTTTCCTTTCTTTACTCTTGTCAAGTCCGTCTTAACAAGTCCTAACAAGTTCATACTCCCGGGTAGCAAGCGAAGCAAAGGATTGTCGCAAAAGAGTTGAGAGTGAAAGAATTGCAGTGGTTGCGGTTGCTGAAAGGCATGAAGGGAAAAAAATGTTCAAAGTTTTAATAGATTTTCACGGCTTTGTATTCTTAGATGGTGAGATTAAGGGAGTTTTAAAGAGTTTCAATGTTAAAGTTTTCTTATTGGTACAATGAGTTCATTATTGGGAATGATACAAAAATCTAATGTGCTAAATATCAAGGCATCTATGTTTATTGTGTTATTAATGTTTGCAGCGGTTTACGGTGAACTCATTGCGGAATACAATCCAGGAATGCTGGCTTCCAGTGGTCAATAAAGGATTATCTTTGGTTAGGAGTTGTTTACATTTACAAACAAACGCGTTGCATGCAGTGCTGCATTGTGCTGCCCTCATTTTTGCCTACAATGCATTTCAGGTGTTTATATTGCACAGTGGAAATATTCTACAATAACATTGGGATAACAAAACAAGCCTATCCAGACTCAACTAGAAAATAATATTTACTAAAGACATGAAGATATTTCTCAAAAATTTATACCAAAACATGTAGTTTCTCGTACAATCATTGATCCATGTTATGATCCATGAATAACATCATAGCAGTGAAGTCAAATTTGGTGTTGGGATTATACCTATCTGTGTATCCTGGAAACAGCTTTCTCTAAGTGATAGTATACTGAATAGCAACAACTTGAAAATATTTTATGGGGTATCATCATTATTGGAAGATGAATTTAAGTTTGGTACTATGATATTTTCCAAATGGGATATTATAAGAATATTTTCAAATAAGCACTTATCTCTCTCTGGTTTTATAAAAATATTTTGCTCTATAACTCACTTTATTAAATTCTTATTGCATCAAGTGAATATTCTCAAATTCTACAATTGATAATCAAGCCTAATAAACTATTCAGTTGCTAAATAATACAAATACACTGTATAAATAATTTAAGTGGGATTGGCAATAATTGCATTCATCAGCTTTGCGCATTTAGAACAATTACAAAGCGGCGTTATTATAAACCACATGAAATTTGAACAATTTTATGAAGTAGGCAAATAGGGTAGTGAGTAGACTTCATTTATTATATTACGAGCATGTAACGAATAATGAGAAAATGAATATTCACACTAAAGGTTGCATTCCACGCAATGATGTTGGTTGGTGTTCATTTGGGTTGATGTGAATAACAAGCCGGATGCACACGAGTACGTGCACATTACGCGGGCATTTGCTGTCGTACGTAATTGCAATTTGCTTACATTATTTTCCGGCGGCGGCGGCTTTGAGCTGCGTGCATCATTACCGTGCGTGGGTTGTGGTATTCACTGGGAGTTATTCAGTTACTAGTTATCAAGTAGAAAGCTTTGAAAGTATGGATCTATGCGCTTGATGACGACTTAAAAGCACAGAACATAACTGGGATTTTTGAACGTAGCATTAGTAGATGATTTTTTTAAAACTGATTTCCTTCCAATACTTGTTCTGGTTTCTACCATCGTTCCTTTGATAACTGCAAGCTTGAAAATCTTTGAGAACAAATAGCTTCTAGCAGAACTCATAGAATTGACTCCAAAATAATTTCAATATGCACACACAGCATTTCATCTCTCTAACCCGTTCCAACCCTCTTATCTTGCTTCAAAAACAAACTCGAGTCTACTGGCAATGATTGAGTTTTTTGCAGTTGAAAAATTACATGTCAGAAAAACGTAGCAGCCTTGTTTTATATTGCGTCACATTTTTAACTATTTAAAATGTAAATGAAAATTGGAATGCGATGCAGCTGCAAAAAGCTGTGTTGTGACCATATATGTGTCGACTGTATTCTTGGCAACCAAGGGCGCAATTGTCAGTTAATTAGAAGCATTGTAATTATACAGCGAATTAGTCCTTCTCTAACTGTGCAACGCTATTATCCATTATGCTATTATACCATTTCCGCGTATTTCACATGACTGCGGACTTG
>JAODGC010000011.1:1726281-1776718 GCA_027574925.1 Ecitoglossa quadriceps | reverse complement strand
ATTATAGTAAAGATTATTCCCAACCTTTGTCTTGCAAAATATAGTATGTCCTACATTTTGCTTGTAGTATGAAAAAATTTGTTGGTTACTTCAGGCACACCGGATGACAAATTAAGAAGAAAATTCTACAGGTTTCTCTGAGTCTAAACATGTATGAACGTGTTTGAACACGCTCGTAGTAGAACGCGAAATAATGATGAGTGGCAAAAGTTTGAAAAGACGAGGAGGAAGTTGATATTAAGATAGAATATACCATAGCATACTCTATGTTTTGATTGCAACGGGAACAAATTACATATTAGCAATAACTATCACTTCTGGCACAGCGAATTACAAACATGTTTGAAAATGGTTTTACTCACATAAACCCAACGAGTGACTAGAAACAAGTGATGCGGGGACTGATGATGAGGTTGACACTAGAGTTCTGGAAAACTTCTCCTTATTCAATTATGTTTCGAATAACTAAACGTATCAATAATCCGTCAATCTTTAAAATCAATTTCTACAACTGTCGAAATGATGTGATTGTTGTATTTCAGGTACGTTTTTTTAGCCATATACACCTGCGAGATGACCATCAAGAGCGTCGCCAAGGGCTTCATTCTAAACAAATACACGTACCTGCGAAATCCGTGGAATTGGCTCGACTTTGTTGTCATCTCCAGTGGGTACGCGACCATCGGAATGGAAGTGGGCAATCTCGCCGGGCTGCGCACCTTTCGCGTGTTACGAGCGCTCAAAACGATATCCATACTGCCAGGTAATTTTAAATAATAACTGGAGGAGATTATGAACTGCTTCAATATATAGATTACATTCTATCTGCTGGCAAAACCGAGGTCAGCCTATACAGATAGTGTTTGAGGTCAGGCGTTAATCTTGTTATAATAAAGGGACTTTCAAAAAGATTATCTTAGACCACATATGAAGTAAAATGAATTCAACTTCATAGTTAATACTAATGTTTATCAATAATTTGATATATACCTATAAATTAAGTAATTATTTGGGGGTTTTTAAGCATTTTTATACTTAGTCAAGAAACCGGTATTTTTACAGATAAATTAAAGTCAAAAGGTTAATATAAATATAAAAAGAGATCATAAATATGGTAAATTGCCACACTTGAGTCATCAGTCATCCTCTATTTATATCCAAAGCAACATCGTGTTTCCGCAACGCACAATGGCAACGTTAACTTGGTTAAAACGCACAAAAGCAATTCTATTTGGTTACATTTTAATAACATGTTCGTGGAATGCAAGTGCAACTTGTGATTCGTTAACCAGGATTGTCATAGTAGATAAAGTCAATACAACATGCACTCTTGCACTATTTAAATGCCTCGATCATAAAAGAACTCAAATTGATGCACTGCTCAAAGAAGGAAAACAAGTGTCGCTTCAAATAAATCCCAACCAGTTTGAGATTCTTCGAATGGAAGGATGTAATACAACTATTGGACCTGCCTTGGACCAAAAGTTGCGGACTGTCCAATCCAATCGAATAATATATCAATATAAACTACAAACTCATAGAGCCGTCATTATAAAATTGGTTGATATTGGAGGAGCATTACAGTTCGAAAATATGGCCTTACTTCAAGAAGTTGGACTGAAAAACAATCAGATCTCGAAGATGGAGTCGAATTGGTTTACAAAGCACAAAAACCTACAACGACTGGATCTTTCATACAATATTCTCGAAGGTTTAAAAAGAGATGATTTTTCTAAAGTGCCCCAACTTGAAGAATTATATCTACACAACAACAAGATTACTTATATTCAATTAAAAACGTTTGAGATGCTTATGAAATTAAAGGTCCTAATGTTAGGGCACAACAATTTACACGCAATATATTCAAATGCTTTTGGATCCAGTAGATTGAAGCTGGATGTATTTGATATTAGTGCAAATGGCTTAGTATTTATACATAAAGAAGTTATTTCCGCAGTTAATGCGAAGGAGATGCGTGTATATGGGAATCCATTCAACTGCCTATGTTACCTGCAAATTGGTGAGTGGGTTCGTCAATATGGTGGGAAATTGGTCACACCAGTGGAATGTATGGGATATTTCAATGTGCCAGTGTGTGTGGTGTCAACATATGATAAAGAGTGTGTATATAGAGCCGATATTGTTGAGAAATATTTTATTAATGCCAAACAACTAATGCATAATGAGAAATGTTATAATTCAAATTATACTAGTGAATAAATCATGGGGATAGTATTAAGGTTCTAATGAATATTTATCGTTAATTTAGATGTGATGGGTATAAAATGCAGGAATATTTCGTGGAAATACCAGTGTATGTAATTATTGTAATTGATTTATTAGAGGAGCAGTAATGATGAAGTAAACACTTTTTTACGATATAAACAGCAAACAACTGAAATTAGGCAACATGATTTATAAAGCATATCAAGAATAATGCAATTGAAAAGTCAGTCAACATTTTGCTTTAAATATATTAAAATAATGCAGTATAATAATAAATATTGGTTTATTCTTTCACAAAAAGCAAATGACAGCAAATAAAAAAAAACGTAGGGTCCTCTTGGGCAACTCATACTTAGTCAATAACTTAGTCTCTTATTATTTTCAAAATTTATATTTGATTACTATAAAGTCTTAGAATAGCGTTTACAGTTTCTTAAGAAAACATTTCAATAACTCACAACTTCGGAATTATTAAAGAGAAATAAATTATGCTTTCACACATTTTCTCAGCATCAAATAACATGTTCTTGCATTTTCTGAATAATTCCAATTGCAATTACGGAAGTTACGGATATTCCAAAAATCAAAATTAAACCTCCAAAAAATGGGTTAGCACTATTGAATTGGACATATCCGAAATAAATGCCATTAATTTCATTAGGAACGAAAAAGTCAAATGGAAAATTCCAGATCAGTTTAAATATAAAGATAAATTCTCAGAATGTCATCGTATCATTACTACATTTCTTCTTGGAATTCCCCACGCACAAGATAAAAGCAACCTTCGCTGAATAAAATCAACAAAGAAAGCCAAATATGCCTCAGTCAGTTGTAAGAAGAGGCGGTGGCAGCATCATTCAATAATAACCTTTAACATGTTATCATTAAAACTCACAGTCTGTGTATTATTATCGTGTATATGCATCTGTAATTCGTGTGATTTCTTCAATAATGTAACCATTCAAATACGCCTTCCTCAATACAAGAATTTACAAAGTATGCTCATCACCAATTGCATTGACCGCATTAATCTTGGAGATAAAGTGCCGGAAGAAATCAGTGTTATCAATCAATCAATTCCTCTTCTTGGAAAGGATGCTTTTCGGAATTTGGCGAAACTCAAGATACTACGAATAGAAAACAGTGGCGTTCAAGTTGTGTCAAATTTAATGTTGAGAAATACACCCAGGCTACAAGAAGTTCACATTTGCAACAATAACTTTTCAATTCTCCCAGCCGACACGTTTAATCGTGGCAGTGTTATCGAAGTGCTAATGTTGAATAACAATGGCATGTTTAATATTGGCGGATTCCAAAACATGGATCGTCTGGTAAAACTAAAGCTGCGTCATAATTTAATCGAAGAGTTTAACCCAGAATGGTTTGTAAACTGCACTTCACTAAAAATTGTTGATCTTACGCACAATAAAATCTCACGACTTGATAACAAAAGTTTCCAATATTTGGGAAAAGTCAAACAGTTGCATTTTCACGAAAACCGAATTCATACCATTTCATCGAAGGCATTTGAACATCTACGAGATTTGAAAGTACTAGGATTGAAACACAACCGGTTAAAGGTTATCAACGCTAATATATTTGGGTCGAACATGATGAGTTTGGACGTACTGGTACTTAGTGCAAACCGTTTAAACTACATCGATAAGGAGGTAATGCAAAAGTTAACAGTGGGTCAGTTACAAATCGATGGTAATCCAATGATCTGTAATTGTTTGGACGAGGTTGCTACTTGGTTGCATTCCACTGGTGGCGTCATCGCGACCTCAACTGGGTGTGACGGATTACCTCAACTACCAGTTTGTGTTTTTCCCAAACAATTAAGCAAGGAGTGTAATAATCCAACGACTGATGATATTGCAAACAAGAAGTTCTTCGATTTGGCATCAGGTATTCTCGACGAGGAGCATCGGTATTGCGTTAATTTAAGTTTTAAGTCGAACAACTCATAAGTGTCTTGTTATAAGTGCGTGGAGCAGTTCCTGCTAAATAAGGAATAAATAATTAAGATATACAATCCAGTTTTAATTATGCCCCAGAATAAATTTCTATGTAATATTGTTATTATTACACTACTCTTTGTGAATCTTGCCCAATCTTGTATGGAATTCAAAGATATTGAAGTGTCCTACGTGCTGGAACTTGGAGAAGACACCGAAGAACAACGAATATCAGGTTGTATCACATCAACTACATTCGGTACTATTCAACCTGAGCAAATTAACATCGACGGCTTTGAAGGATCTAAATTTGCTACACTTCCAAGGGGAGCTTTTGATGACTTGGCACGATTGAAAGATGTAATTATTAATTATGTTGGATTAAGACACATGGAAAGTGAATCATTCCGTAAACTACCTAATTTAGAGAGTGTTCATGTGACAGACAATAACCTGTCGATATTCAGACCTGATGTTTTTGATTATACCGTACGACACTCAATAAAATTACTTAATTTGTCAAGCAATGGATTACGACAACTTGAAGGATTCTCAAACATGCAAAATCTGCAAACCTTGGACTTGCATGAAAATGAACTAGAATATATCCAAGCTAACTGGTTTATCAACTGTGAACAATTGAATACAATTAACATGGGGACCAATGAATTAAAACAAATTGGTGCTCTTGACTTTGGGAATGTTCCAAATCTACAACACTTGGATTTGGATAATAACTTAATTCGTTTTATATACGCAAATGCTTTCGCAAACAATAAAAAACTAAAGACAATCAGTTTACGACATAATGTTCTGAGAAGATTCGATGGGATCATATTTGGTGGCAACAAAATAACTCTACACACTCTACTCATAAGTGGAAATTTGATCAACTTTCTGGATGGGGCTTTAATGGATGTTATTAAAATTACAAACCTGTTAATTGATGGTAATCCGATTCAATGTGCGTGCTTGGAAATAATCCGTACCTGGCTGAGAGAAAATCAGGGAAATCTCATGTCGTGTAATGTGCCTTCATTGCCTACTTGTATTGTTCCTTATAATTCTGAAGCCACTTGTTCTAAGGTAGTGGATCCAAACTTAACACAACGTTTCTTGGCAGTAGCGAAAAATTCTACTTCAAAAATGCATTACCTTTGTGTTAATTTGGAAGAATTGGAAGATCAATAAACCATATTTATTATCTGTAATATATTTAATACCATATAATATATACTATTTGCATAAAATTACTCAATAAAGTTTTCAATCATTTACCAATTCCTTCTGCGTCATTTAAGCTTTCTACGCCTTTGTTAATTCTTTACTCAATATTTATGTTTCCGATCTTTCTGCTAATTTTTTCATCTGTATTTATATTTTCCCTCTTCCTGCCAATTCCTTGTTTGCCTTTTAAATGTTCTTTCTTCTTATTACTTACGTCTTTGCCATTTAGGCTTGTTATCTTCCTGCTGGCGACTTGTTTGTCCTCCTGCCCCATTACTTTATACTGGCTTCTCAAATGTGGCTTATTGTTTTTCTTGCCATGGACTGAATGTATACCATAATCGTATGTACGGTAAATGGTTTTCTGGCTCTGTATGTGTGCAATAATTGATGCAAACAGGACAATGCCCAAAAGAAGTAATGGGCGCTTCATGGTGCTGCTTGATTCTGTAAATGGAAGTTTGCCAATCGGGCATACGATTTATACAATTGTGTTATCAGTGGATTAATGTGTTCAGCTTGTTGCATTGTCGTACATTTTTGGAATTAATTCGATCGGGAAAATCAAGATTACTAACACCCAACTTTGGTATATTACATGACCATATCAAAAGTAAACCCATTGCATTTGAATTATTTTAGCTCAACAAAAAAGGAAGAAAGCTTGCAAAAGCTTATTGATCACATTTCAGTTAGCATTTGATTTTATTTGGAATGTTTGATACAAATGCATATTTATTTTGTGAGCACTCAACAAATTTTCCTAGACACATTTATAAATTTTCCAGTGATAAAACACTAAGGATATATCTTACAGATTACAGAATATTACAGAATATTTCTCTGACCCATTGTTTTAAAAACTTGATTAATTATATGTTAAAAAAATGAATTTACGTTATCTTACTTTTATTTAAGTGCATTAAGGGATTGGTTCTAAATACTCCTTGTTCTTGGTAATTTCAAACTTTTGTTGCTTTGTCTGGCATTTTGAAACCTGAAATTGTAACCAATGAATTTACACTTACCAGAGTAGTACATTCATGGATTAAATTAAATAAAATTTATAATAATTTGAATTTATTTCATCATAATCACATTTTATTCACATATTTATATATTATTTTTATATCCGCTCATATTTATAAGTACTTGCGTGAAGGATTAAAATTGCTATACAATTTAATTTGTTGATTATCATATCACTTGGAGATTTTATCCATGTCTCCTTTTTGAGGAGGCCGGATGTGCTGTTTTGCGTTTGTGTGTGGTTCCTCCCTGGCGCGCTGGTGGATGCGGATGTGGTTTGAGTTGTTTGCGCCCAACCGCTGCGATTGCTCCAATGGTTGGTTTTGGAACAAGCGATTTCCGGGCTACACCTGTTTTTCCTGGCAATGCGTCAACGTCCACAGCCATGGCTGCGATGATGGCGACGATCATGAATAGAAATATGAAACGCATAGTGACCACTTGCAGCAAGAACTACAAAGCTTTAGGTTTCTATCACTTCAATTGACGAATTCTCCAGCTGCGCGCGCTATTAAATAAGTTCTGGTTATCAGCAAAAGTAATTGACCATTGTGCTGGTTTAATTCGGCGCAAAATTAACTTGTTATTTAAATGAGTTATTACTAAATATTGACGCGCATTAATAATACATTTCCTATTTTTGGCGTTAAGTACCTTTTCAGGCCCGTCTTTGATATGAATTCAATGCCTAAAAATTGATTTGCTCTAATTGCAGGTCTGAAGACCATTATCAACGCGCTGTTGCATTCGTTCAAGCAATTGGCGGAAGTAATGACGCTGACCATCTTCTGCCTGATGGTGTTTGCCCTCTTCGCGCTGCAAGTTTATAAAGGTGAGCTGCGCAACAAGTGCGTGCTGAAAATGGACGACCACAATGCCACGTACGAAGCCTGGTACAAGTAAGTTCCACCAATATTTCCATTCGGGGACTTCAACAAGTTTGCCTTGGATCGCTTCCAACCATGAGTGCATTTATCACACGCCTGTAAATCCGGCCATAGATAACATTATCTAACGGATTTTGTATTCGTTCTTTTGCGCAGCTGGACAACGAATCCAGAAATGTGGCTGATTAAGAACGAGACGGGCGATCCGGTTATCTGTGGCAATGTTACCGGCTCGCGCCACTGCCCGCCATCGCACACATGTCTCTGCGTCGGGGACAACCCGAACCATGGTTATACGAGTTTCGACAACTTCCTCTGGTCCATGCTCACCACCTTCCAGCTCATCACCCTCGACTACTGGGAGAACGTCTACAACATGGTACTGTCGGCGTGCGGACCAATCAGCGTCTCGTTTTTCACCGTTGTTGTTTTTTTCGGCTCGTTCTATCTCATCAACCTAATGCTGGCTGTGGTAGCGCTAAGTTACGAAGAGGAAGCCGAGATTACTCAAGAGGTATAAATCAGCTAGAAATTAATTTACACATGTTCTAACTATCACCATTTCTTGTCAGGAACGTAAAAAAGAATTGGTGGATCATCGTGAAGACTCCACCTTTAGCTTTGATCCAACAAATATCCACGTAAAAACGCTCTCAAAGCACAAAATTAAAAAGATAGACGCCCGTAAAGGGGTCCTACTTTCTTCATATACACGAAAACGTACGAGACGAAGAAAACGCGGCCGCAGCAATGCAATTACTTCGCCTCCACCTATGCTACCCACTGAAGAGTCACGGAAGGAAGAACCAAAAGAGCACAAACCCTCTAAAGGTAGCGCCAAGTCCTCCCCAAAGCAAAAATTGAGTAGATCCGTTAGCCCTAGTCCAAGTCCAAGCCCACGAAACAGCAGAGCTAGCAATTCTCCACGGCCACAACTCTTACCGTTGCCTCTACCAGCGCCGAAACACGTGCAACTCTCCGATCCAAAGTGCCCTGATACCTTGCAGACAGCAAATACTTTGGCCCCTCATCGGCTGGGACCTCATAGTAGGCAAACAAGTAGTAATAGCGAAGGAAATAACAGAGAGTCCTCGCTGGATGATTCTGGAGTCGTGGATGACCATGATGATGGCGATGTGACGTCTGAGGATGTGGGTACCCAAATCCAACCTGTGATTAGGGTAGGCATAGAATATGAAGTAATTATGACAAGGTGTATAAGCTGATTGTATTAATGCATTCGTAGAGAGTAGAAGTAACGCCAGTTACTTTATCGGTAAGTCCCAAGGAGATTAAAGTGATCAAATGCAACGGAGTTGGGGATTGCAAAGGAGGATCTAAGAAGCACAATATGTACACCCTACCGCCAGACTACCTCTCGCACATAGTTGTTATAGGTAAGTGATATTAATCAAACTAAAATAAAAAGATATTGTTTTAAATGTGCATTTCTTAAATAATTGAGTCCATAAATATTTATATGCAAATAGTGCATGAAAAAAAATAAGCAAAATAAAAGCGACATTCTTATCAAGGCATTCGCCTTTTATAGCACATTTCTATCCATTTAAAAGTTGTTTTCTCCATTTCAATTTAATATTGTACCATTTCAATAATAATTAATCGCCCCGTATATTGTTTCACTCTGATCACGCGCAAACACTTTAAGTATTTCTGGCGTATAAATCAACTGCGTTCTTTACGAGCACTCTCGCTGGATAGACCACCATGCCACCCCCATTTCTCAGCGGCACGGTTTGGAAACCCGCGAAACACAACGGCACAAGTCGTGGATAATTCACGAACGCCTGCCGGCAATAATTCATAGTCGATTCAATAAGTTTGTACTCGGGCAGCGAGAACACGAAACGATGAATGGATACAACCAAGAGAAACTCATTCGTCCATAAAGAAATCAATTTGACTAATGCAGTTAATATTTATTCCTTCAATATACTTTCAATCATCCTTTGAAATGCAATTTGCATGAGTGAATGTATTAAATTCCAGCCACTAAGATATTTCCTTGGCTTACAGATGATCTTCCTGATAGAAATTGCAATGGTTGCGAGCGTTGCTGCATGGATTACAACGGATGGCTGCAGTTTCAGCAGATTATGTACGGAATCGTCCGTGATCCTCTCTTCGAGCTTGCTATAACCGTATGCATCGTGCTGAACACCGTTTTCCTCGCCATGGAGCACCACGGAATGAGCGAAAGTGTTTTAAGAGCACTTGATATCGGCAACAAGGTGAATTTTCCGGCTTTGATTGGATTCCTTCAGATCCCCACAATGGCTAGATTGAAACATTTGTTAATGCTTTTTATCCAGGTGTTCACTTCAATTTTTACACTGGAATGCTGCCTTAAATTGATGGCTCTTAGCAAGGACTTCTTCCAGTGCGGTTGGAACATTTTTGATCTCATCATCGTTTCCGCCAGCCTTCTAGATTTAATTTTTGAACTAGTTGATGGTCTATCTGTTTTACGTGGTCTTCGATTGGTAATGCTTTAATATCAAATACTCATCTTTATTATCTTTATTCTGATATGTTTTATTATAGCTCAGAGTGCTGAAACTTGCCCAAAGTTGGATAACTATGAAAGTCCTACTGAGCATTATTATAAGCTCTATTGGAGCACTGGGAAATCTGACTTTTGTTTTGGTGATTGTGATCTACATATTTGCCGTCATTGGCATGCAACTGTTTTCCAAGGATTACACAATTGATAAGTTTTATCCTGACCCAATACCGAGGTAATATTTCTAATAACAAAACAAAATATAGCCCATTTCTAACTAAACCAAAATTGATTTGAATCATAGGTGGAACTTTACTGACTTCTTCCATTCTTTTATGATGATTTTCCGGATTCTTTGTGGAGAGTGGATTGAACCATTGTGGGATTGTATGAGGGCTGAAGCACATGAGGTACGAAATCACATTTTTCCATTCTACACCATTTACTAAATATGTTTTATTGTTTGAATAGGGTCCTGGAATTTGTTTAGCAATCTTTCTTCCAACATTGGTAATGGGTAACTTTATGGTACTGAACTTGTTCTTGGCGTTGCTGCTCAACAGTTTCAACAGTGAGGAGTTGAAGACGCGCAAGGAGGTATTCATTAAGGGGAGTGTCTATTAGAACTTACCAATATGGCACGTGGTAGTACTTTGCCTAAAAAGTTTACTTTTTTATACAGTGCAACAATTTGAATAGAACGCTAAGTTTGAAAACCCCATAGTCTTATTTTATCCATTTGCGAATTACATAACACGCAATTGATCGAAATTTAGCACATTGATCGAATGAAAGTTATCTTAACTTGGTATACTGCACTTTAGAAGTAGAATTAAAATTTCGTAGATTACATTTTAACTTGCTTAAAAGAAATTGGGGTATGACTTATTCCAACTTACAATAAACACTGAACACATTTTCTTATAGTTCACAATTACCTTCATATAGTTTAGTAATACCTATATTATATACCATGGTTACTTAATTTTATTAACATAGCCAAATATAAAAAATTAGTCTAGAGCTCGCTAGACCTAGAGCAATGAATAGCATTGCCCGTGTTGATATTAAATTCGTGCGAAAATGTAGTAAGAAAGCAGTAAGCAAGGTACTATTTAGTGTCTGCTGGTAAGTTTCACATACGCTCTCTCCTTTTTGTGTTGTACAAATGGCGTGGTGTTGACGTAAATATACGTTTTGCATGCATTATTGGAGCTATGAACTTCCGGTGCCTGCGTGTTTTCTACCCTATCTAGGAAAACATACAGTAACCTATTTTTAATTCGGTATAATTATATTTTGGCTAATTTCTGTACTTCCCATCTTGCCTGATGCTAATATCCGCTTCTGCTTCCCTAATGTAATGTAATTATTTTTGCTTTTGTATTTTGTTTCATTTTAAATTTAGCACTTTTGTGCATTTGTTTGTCTGTGTTTCAGGCACCTCAAGAACAACCCTCAATTGCGTAACAATGTACAACATTTACCAGCAATTGTTCATCACTAATAATTTGTTCATTTTTTCCTCCCCAAGCTATGTGGTTATCTGTTGAGTGTTATATGTTGAATGTGTTGTTAGGACTGCTAATTGATGATGTAATAATGGAATTTTTGCTATTCTTCTTTGACTTGAAAAAATAGGAAGTGGGGGATGAATCGAAATTGGCGCAAAGTTTTGATCGAATTCGAGAGTTGATGAGAAAGAAGAAATTGACAAGGTTTCAAGAAGAGAATCAGAACGAAAATAATTCGCGGTTGGAGCAAATTGTTAGAGAAGTAATGCAACGCCATGCAGAGGAGGAAGCCTTTGCTAAAGGTATTTCTTTTATTGTTTAATCCACTTTGTGCCTCTCAACTTACATTCGCATTCCAGTTGGTTTAACTACCAAAGCCATTCAACAATCTACCGTTGTAGCATTTCCCCGTGATAAACGAAGTTATCAGGAGGCTATGAATAGACCAATTTCAATCATCAGTTACGAGCCTCCGGAGTACCATGAGACACTGCATGAAGGCCTGGAGACGCATGTTCAACATGTACACTATGACGACTCTGTTTCCGGAAATGGTTGTAATCGTTATGCAACATTAATCAATGGTACATCAGAAGAAACTGAACATAACTCGGAGTGTGGTAAGAAAGAACCAGCTCCTCTGTTACAAAATATATCCTCGGGGTTAGGTACTACCAACGATAGTAAAGGTATAATGATATTAAAGACCGTATGTGCTAATTAATTAACAACAATACTCTGTATTCACAGATGAGAGCGTTGAATCAATGGAAATGAAAAACTTCAACCGCGGGATATCTGCCGATACCGAACACGATGAGGAATCCGCCTTATGTCCCCAACGCAGCAAGGACGAGCCTACATCGATGGGAGGCCCACAGATGGGTCCGAATGATGCTGGTCCAGGTGAAGGCAAACCATGGCAGGCAATCGCTTCTTATGTTGACGAGTTGACTGTAGGTGGCAGGAGGAATTCAAAAGGGCAGTACATAGACGGCATGGGCAACTTTCCATACTTCGGGCGCAACAAGACCCCACGCACCCCACCTGATTGCTTTCCGCACCATTGCTATGAAAAGTTAGACCTTCACCATTCCCACATTCAATTTACTTTAATAAATTGTTTATTTGGTTTCTGTTTTCAATTCCAGGTGCATTTGTTGGAATAAACTTCTGAAAACACCAATCGGATCTAAATGGACACATGGACGGACATCAGTGATGTCCGTTGTCGATACACCTGCTTTTGAATGGTTCATCTTGGCGCTCATATTTGCCTCGTCAGTAACACTCTGCTTTGAAGACATTCATCTTGATGACAACCCACGGCTAAAGAATATTCTGTATTGGACGAATTTAGTATTTTCGATGATTTTCGTCATTGAGATGATCCTAAAATGGATTGCGTTGGGCTTTCATAAGTATTTCACTGAATTCTGGACACTGCTTGACTTCCTCATCGTATTCGTCAGTCTCTTCAGTCTACTTATCGAAGAGAATGAAAATTTAAAGGTTCTTAGATCGTTAAGGACCCTTAGAGCATTGAGACCTTTAAGAGCCATTAGTCGCTGGCAAGGCATGCGTATTGTAGTTAACGCACTCATGTACGCCATACCCAGTATTTTCAACGTGCTCCTCGTGTGTTTGGTCTTCTGGCTGATCTTTTCCATTATGGGTGTACAGTTCTTCAGCGGTAAGTTCTTCAAGTGCGTGGACGAAGATGGCGAGATTCTTCCAACAACCGTAAGTATCTTTGTGGATTTGCATGGCATGGAAAGCAAAGCATTTTGGGTAGAGCTTGGGTAGATCTAAATTCGAACATTTCTTGCGCTCTTTCCAACGACCATGTAGATTGTAAACACGAAGTGGGAATGCTTCGAGCAGAACTTCACGTGGATAAACTCGAAAATATCGTTCGACCACGTGGGCATTGCCTATCTTGCGCTATTCCAAGTAGCCACCTTTGAAGGTTGGATGGAAGTAATGGCGGATGCAGTTGATGCTCGAGGTGTAAATCTTCAACCTCAACGGGAAGCAAACCTCTACGCGTATATCTACTTTGTGATCTTCATCGTATGTGGGTCTTTCTTCACGTTGAACCTGTTTATTGGAGTTATTATTGACAATTTTAATATGTTGAAAAAGAAGGTAAAGTTAGGTTTTTTTTTTTAGTTGAAATGAAGAGTGATTTTCTTAATGATGTTGCAGTATGAAGGTGGAGTTTTGGAAATGTTTCTCACTGAATCTCAAAAGCACTACTACACCGCTATGAAGAAGCTAGGCAGGAAGAAACCTCAGAAGGTTATCAAGCGTCCCTTGAACCCATTCCTGGCGATGTTTTATGATCTGTCTAATTCGCGACGGTTCGAGATCGCCATATTCGTGCTGATCTTCCTTAACATGCTGAGTATGGGCATCGAGCACTATGATCAACCTCATGCGGTCTTCTTCCTGCTCGAAGTTAGTAATGCTTTCTTCACCACGGTGTTTGGTCTAGAAGCAATTGTGAAAATTATCGGCCTGAGATATCATTATTTCACGGTGCCCTGGAACGTATTTGATTTTCTCTTGGTATTTGCATCGATATTTGGAATCTTAATGGAAGACATTATGATAGACTTCCCAGTTTCCCCAACACTGCTACGAGTAGTACGAGTATTCAGAATTGGGAGAATATTGCGCTTAATTAAGGTAAATCATAATGTTAATATACTCAGATTAGAATTTAACCAACACTTGACTTTATATCATTTCAGGCGGCCAAAGGAATTCGTAAACTACTCTTTGCCTTGATTGTCTCACTTCCGGCGTTATTCAATATTGGTGCTTTACTTGCACTGATTACATTTATTTATGCCATCATTGGGATGTTCCTCTTTGGTCACGTACGTCAACAAGGTGCACTTGATGATATGGTTAATTTTGAGACCTTTGGGCGATCGATGCATCTCCTTTTCCGGCTTATAACATCGGCGGGATGGAACGATGTGCTGGAAAGTTTGATGGTGCAACCACCAGATTGTGATCCCGGCTATATGGGTCAAACAAATGGTGACTGCGGTTATCCGCTGTTGTCGATCATTTACTTCACTAGCTTTATCATCATCAACTACATGATAGTTATCAATATGTACATCGCTATCATTCTGGAGAACTTTAACCAGGCGCATCAAGAAGAAGAAATTGGCATTGTCGAGGATGACCTCGAAATGTTTTACATCCGATGGTCGAAGTAAGTCTAATACCCTAAACGTAATGAATGTGTTTTTGTTTGCATTTCACATTTTACTTCTACAACTCGTACGTACATACTTACATTCTTGAGCGTAAAGTTAACATATTGAGAGTAATTTCCGAATTTTCCAAATGCGCATGTTGTTTTTTTTTTTGAAGTAACTTTACTGTACTACTATTTCAACTTAGCGGCTCTACAAATCTTTTTTTTATGACACTGTTTGACAAATTATCGATTTGATTTTTAATGTGCAGAATTCAAATCTACAAGCCGTTTTTTATTCACCCAAGAATCCTCATAAACGTTGGGCTGCACGGGCGCTCTAAAGCTGCAAAAAAGAGAAGTTTGGAAATCAATTTAACAAAGTTCTAACCAATTAAGATAACTAATTTTCATGTTATCAAATTTATCAGGTTCACGCATTAACAATGAAAATGAAGAACTTTTAAGAATTCACAATTTAAAAAAGCTTTACAGCTGCATAAGAAACAAGGCAAATTTGAATTCATCACATTGGAATTAGTAAAGTTTATGCTTTGAGGAAATTCCCATTGTGATAATTTGTTAACCAAGCGTTATTTTTCCCTAAAGAGAATTGATTCTTCTTGTTTTTCTGCCAAAAACATTAATGTAAAGTTGAAATTTTTGTCACCGATATGTTTCTACATATAAATAATATTTTTAACGTAGTTAACGTATCTCTAAAGATTTCATTTGTAGTTGCGCATAGTCTATTTTCTTTTTGGTTCTTGGGTAACTAACGTTTTGAGCTCCTTTAATTTCTAATACTGTTTTGAGCTTTATAAAAAATGCACCACCAACCGCTTTAGGCTTTAGCTATTAGCGCATTCAAGTTGCATGAAAGCGAAAATGAAATAATTGATAATTGCCATTCAGTGCTAATCCGATTTGTCCAACAGGAAACAATACTAACCCTAAGTTTATTAGTTGGTAATAGCGGCCTGCGGTAAGGTGCAACATGATCATGTCGATATCAATATTAACCAACAGACGTGCACGCAAATGAAATCTCACGCAATTACTATATACTTAAACAATTTTCTATTATACAAAAAGATTGTTACGAGTCACAAATACCCGTTCTGCAATTATACCCCCATTCCACATTACACCACACTCCAGACATTTAACTCCACCCACCTGGTTAATTGATGTTGTTGGTGTTTGAAAATGGACGATACTGGAATTGGCAGTAATTGAATGTTTACGTGTTTTCCAGATACGATCCTCACGCGACGCAATTTATTAGATTCTCACAATTGTCTGATTTCATTGCTTCTTTAGACCCGCCTCTAGGCATTTCAAAACCTAACACGGTCGCTCTGGTGAGTTTCAATTTGCCCATTGCAAAGGGTAACAAGATCCACTGTCTGGATATTCTACATGCACTTGTGAAACACGTGCTGGGACACGTTGAGGAGACGGATAACTTCCGACAGGTATGTTAGGAATACTTTAATGTGACATTGCATCACAGTTGATTTGGTACATTTCAGTTGCAAGATCAGATGGATGTTAAGTTCAAGAAACAATTTCCAACACGCAAAGAGTTGGAAATTGTGTCCTCCACACGCATTTGGAAACGGCAGGACAAAGCCGCCCGGGTGCTGCAGAGGGGCTTCAGGGAATACATTAAGTAAGTGTTATTAATTACTTAGGTCCTTGCGTTTGAAATGTGTCTTAATTAAATCCTGCAATGTCTGTGGCTCAAGGCGTAAGCAGGAAATGGAAGCAGAGCAAGATGTGGAGGATGAACAAACGCAAACGTCATCGCCAGGTGATTGGAAGGGTCGCCTCTCGGCGTTCTTGCATGTGCATCGAGGGAGTCGTGCGTCCTCTCGCAAGTCCTCCCGGGCCTCAGACGCGAGCGACCTGAGCGAACTGGGTGGCCCGTGGCTGAACCTGCCGCTGCTGTTGCTTTCGAGCGCGGCGAATGTGCCAGACCCGGAGGAGTTGGACGCGGCGCGCGAGTCCGCCGATGTCAGCATCAAGGTGCACGGGGCGACCCCCGAGGCCATAACACCAACGCCTGCCTCTGTCCCAACCAGACGGCGCAGCGTTTGCAATTTCCCGTTCTTCCTGCGCCACCAGGATGCCGTCGACGCGACGGAGGCCGGCCCGATCAGTGCGGTTGCATCCGCGCTGAGCCTCCATCCAGCCGCCGCCGACGAGGCGCGTCCGAAGCGCGGTAGTTTAGTGCGCCGCAAGCGCTCGGTGAAAGCCAACAAAGGTGCGAATCTCGCAAATCAGCCCGACGCAACAAGCGTCCCTTCCAGTACCGATGTGAAGCACGGCACTGATGTTAGCATTTTAGTGACACAGGCGTCTCCCGACTCACCAGGGGCACGCCGCCCCTCACTATTGCGGCAGCAGAGTGAGGTGGGAGCGGCCACTGTGGTGCAGGTGCTGGTGCACCGCGAGAGCGAAGAGTACCGTGGTGCCGACGACAGTGCCGACGAGAGAGAGCTTCGCATCATTGCTCCGCCTCATCAGCCGACGCCTCCGACCTCGCCTCCGCAGCCGCCCCGCACCAGCTGATCCCACTCACCTTAACCTAAGCGATGTATATAAATACGTAGGCAATAGCGTAGCCTAGGAGTTAGGTTAAGCATTGAACAGAAAGGATACCAGATCTCTTTAGCTCGTAGCAGACACGTAACACGCTTGATTCGTTTCCGGTTGAATTTGAATTACTCACGTTTGATGATATAATAGCATACGAAACACACAACTACAAAAAATGGTAAAGTGATTAATTCTAATTAATTAAAGTAAAAGGGGAACTAATTACGACATTGTATATATTACCAGGTAAAGTAACGTATAGAAGCAAAGACAAGATTTTCTAAAGATTGTACTTACATAGGTCAATAATGTAAAATAGCAAGTAGTTATTTCGTGAAGTTAATTAAATAGCAAAATGGTAAAAATGATTCCAGTAGGATTAGGTAACGTAAAACATAACATTATTAAGAGAAGGAGAGAGTATTGAGTTGTATTTAAAGTACGAACGAAATTTCAATTTATTCAATCTCATTCTAAGTCAATTACTAAAAGAGAAATTAACGATTAACAAATAAGTAGCTGAGAAATTAGAATAATTGCTTGGATATAAATTAGATTTAGTACTTGGGCATTTGTTTGCATAGTTTGGAAAAATGTTTATTTGGTTCACAAGTAATTACAGTTTTCTTACTTGCCAGAAACTCAGCACAAAGCCTCTATGCAACTAGAACGATGATTAGAAAGTAGAGAAACGGAAAACAAGAGAACAAACTGGGAATTCGTACAATCAATAAAATAGTGAATACTTAAACATAAAATTGAATTAAGAAACACTACTTAGCTAGAAATACATGCAGCATTGTAAATTTCGCAAACGATTAGTGAGTGCTACCTTATAAATATTGAAAGATAGTGGAAACAAACCTAAAATTAATACAAACAAAAATGTCGCGTTTGATTATGATGAATTTAGAATGAACCAGAAACATATCGTGTTTGGGACGATGGTTAAAGCCGTTAAAGCTATCAAAACATGCATGCCGTTAAAAATTACGCTTGATCGCTTTTGAACCATGCACATTTCACTCTTTCAACTCTTTAAAAGCACGAGGATTTGCCGTATGAGCCTTCTTTAAGATAACGCGATGACTTGCATTTTTGAACGTCTCTTCAAACCCAGTTATTAAATAAACAAATACTCTTGGCGGTGCTTTCCACTTTGCGAGCAGCTTTTTCAATACGCTTGTCGCCTGAATATTATACAATAACGTTAACCCAAATAAAATACATTTGACAATACATTATGATGATGAACCTTCGTGTTATTTAAGAAGCAAAACAAAGAAATGTAAATGGCCTATATTTAAAAAGTTAGTTTAGCTTATACTTAATGATTGGGCATAATTGGGAAAATTGGATGCGTAATTTGATTAAATAGAAAGCAAATTTATAACAACAGAATTTGATCAAGTATGTATGAGCCATAGAATGATAAATTATATGTCAATCATATTCAAAGAGGTGTGTACACATTTAAATAATACCATTTTAAATTATATATTCTGACATTCAATGCATTTTGTGTGGATATTTATGTTTTGCAAATTTGAAGCTTGAAGTCGATATTTATTACGAAATAAAGTAAATAATTGAGATATTTATGCAAAGAATTGCCTAAAAAGATTTTGATATTGTTTAAAACTTTCCGTTTATATAAATAAATCTTACAAATTGATACTTGTAAAATCTCTGTACGAATTAAGCGTTTCATAATTAACATTTGGTTATGCATTGTATATTGTGATATTGTAATTGAAATATCTTTAAACGTTTTAAGTTAACTTCAATAGTTGGAGATTGTTTAGACTGTTATTGTTGTTGTGACTTTTTGTGAGTTTGTATTATTATTATTATTATTATTAAGATTGCTAAGGAATGCACATGTTTTTAAAGCGCAATCTATTCTGCGAGTGAAAAAAAAATGATACACGACATACATTTTATGCCAAAATATTTTAATAATGTACATACAGAGAGTTAACTTTTACGAAATAACATTTAAGATTTAAACCAACACCATCAACCAAAAATCTAAACCACACTTAAATCAATGTAACTTCAACTCCAATTGTGTTTGTTGACAAGGCATGAGAAGAATGTTCTATTGTAATTATGTATGTACGCTTGCGACATGCACAATAATTGTTGGTAGTTGTAAAAATACGTTAAACAATCGATTTACCTAGATTGCCTTTGAGATTATCAAATTTTTCAATTCGTATATTAAGCATAATGTAAATTAACGAAATGAGTCGACTCGAGATATCTCTTCACAGTACTATAACGAAATTAACTATGAATATATAAATAATACGTATTTAAAGACGATATCAACAATGTGTATCGTTAAAAGTATATCAGTGTGAAACTGTATCAAATTGACGACGAAGCGAGTAACAAAGCGCACGCAAAAATGGTAAGCATTAAAAGATAAACTAATATGGACGTAATTGATGAATGTACTTAAATTATTGATATTGTTAAATTATTACTAAGTTTAGATATCGACAAAGACGATATAATGACCAGAGTTTAGTATGTAATTATATAATTATATTGCAATTAATTGAGAACATTAGAACAAATTGGGTATTTGACGCTTTTAAATTGGAAAAATCGTTGAGATTGAATTTAAGAAAACAAATAACAATTGATGCTATGTTTTAAAACATGTTTTATTGCTATATGATTATTGCAATATTGAATTTCAGGAAATTGACAACTATATTCTTCTTCAGACAATATTCCTAATTCTACTAAGGGCAGAAAGGCAAATACACCAAAAAAATCCTAATTCAAGGTATCACTAGGTAGTAGTCTTACAACTGCCCTTACAAAGTCTGGGATTTCTTATTAAGCAGTCAAGTAGCATGAAATTCATCTAGACAGTCATTATTCTTTGCTGACGTAAGTTAACATTTCAGATAAAATTATTTTCTACTCTGCGTGTACGTTTTGACGAATGCTTCCCTGGAGGGAAATGAAGCACTATAAAAGGAAGCATGGAATATATGGCAAGAATTGAAATCTTAGCAGATTGGATTGGATATAAATTATAAAACTCTATTAAGGAGTATGGACGTGACGGCAAGATTTCAAGCGTATTTCAACTAAAATGCAAGCGCTCAAGTTAACAGACCACTGGTTTACACAATATTTAGTAATTCAATTGGAGAAAACCTGATTGCTATTTTAATCTTGAAGATTGCTTTCAGGAAATGAAGAAAGTGATTCACATAGTCGCATAATTCCATAATTTTCAAGCAATTATTATGCCAGAAATCTCTTTATTTAAAGTAAATTTGCAATTAATTATCTATTAGAATTATTTAGTAGAAGTACGTGAACGTCTACTCCAGTGGAAATTGTTGGCATAGGACTTAGCTCTTGGTGGCTTCTGAGTAGTTGCATCAATAAAATAATTCCATCCATTCTTCTCACAATGAGCAATAGCTGCCTCCTTATCATTAAATTGGAGTTTCATGTTTGACAAAGGGTCTCCACTTAAAAAAGAACAAATAAATTTAAAACTTTGAATAATAAAACAACGTTAAGACATGATTACCTTGAACACCAGCCCATTAATGAATTTTCCCATCTTTCTCTGTTATCAAATTCCATTTCCCAATGCCCAATATTGTCTGTTCCACTCTGCATGCAGTTCTTCACTGGTTCATAGATCCTTACTCTCCTAGTTTTGATGTGCTCTTCTGGGACTCCAGAAAAACGAGAAATCTTAGACTAAAAATGACCAAATACATTAGAGCATGAATGATGACTTCATTTGTAATGTTCATACTGCTCCCTTAACAGTTATATAACCCTGCATTTTCCTCTTCTGTTCAAGCTCCTCTGGTTTAAGTAATGCTATGTCCTTGCTAATTTGGGTTGGTTCATTTTCTGCAAACTTAATGGAACTAGTCCCAAACGCTGCAATGTTCCTAAACATAAAACTATATAAATAATGCAATCATTTCAGTGAAGTGGAGGTATTTTCATAATAATATACTCACAATTTCTGCGTAGGGCATCGAGCAATGCCCATGCATCTTCCAAACATAAAACTCATTTTTGTTTTGATTTCTTGGCTGAAATTCACAACAATTCAGAATTAAATTCTCAAATATTTGAAAGGAGAGGTTTTGGTTACTTGTGTAAGAAAATCAGCTGGTAAATTGACAAGGTTGTCGCTCATCCGTATGAGTAAAATAAATTACAAATATTAATATTGAAATTACGCAGCAACCCTGATGTTAACTAAACATAATAATTTGTTCAATTTTCAAGGATGTTTTCTTGTAGTGGCATACTGAATAATAAGATTTTAAGAAAATATTTAAGAGAAATTCTGTTCGCACCGAATTTTGTGCAATACATTGCTGGATAAGGAATACATAGGAGGCTAAGATTGTGGCACTGATAAGAAATATTGAATGTGTAAACTAGCCTGTATACGAAACTGTGGACCTCTAACAAGGAAAAGTAAACGATGGAGAAGAAATTTGCTATTCGTTAACTAATTTCTATGATTTTCACGAATACTTTATTGGAGCTTCTTCCAAAATAACATGAATATGGAACATTAAGAAAAGATGTCAGGTGGTGTACAATTTTAATCAAAATATACTGAAACAATTAAAATAAAATAATGTTAATATTTAAAGAACCACAAAAACTACGAAAGAATTCCAATGTTAATGCAAGAAGATACAAAAGTACTCTCATGTGTGTAATAAAGCCTCACATAGTAGTTTATTGTTCATGATTATAAAAATGCATTTATTCATATTTACAATTACTGATTAACTAACCATTATATTACTAATTATTTTCCAAAATGAAGAACTATGCTTATAAACAAATACCCTTTTCAACTAATACATTTTTTATTAAAATCAGTGATTGGATTAGAAACAAATATGAGAAAATGTAACAATACCTTCTTAACAAACATTAAAATGTTGGTTTAATTGTTGTTTCAATACTGTGTTGAATATCTCCACATAATGGACATTAGAACTCAATTAGTAACTTTACAGCTTACACGAAAATCGGATTAATTTCTAGAAAATAATTTTTCTCCTATCTTTATATAAAATGTACAAAATCTATTCCACACTAAGAAAACTCAGGTGATAAATAATGTATTACCCATTTGCTTCAGAACATTCTCAGTCATACTTGATTATTTACTTTAATTGAATAAATATTGGGATTTTCTTTACATATTAATTGTCTTAAATAAAAACTTGTTCATTGCTCAGGATGTCTGCGAATGGACTAACAATGAAGTTCGTCGCAAAATAAAAAATTAGACCAAACGTGATGGAAATTGGCAGGGCTGGTAGTGCTTTCTTGAAGATCGCCAGTAGTAATAACGTCAAACACAAACCAATCAAAATCGCTACAAAACAAGCTAACGTAGTGTTCCAATCGCCATATGAAGATGCTTTTCCTACTAATACACTGTAAAAAATAAAGTCACCTAATCCCAGCTTAACACCTCGTTCTTCCTCAACATCAGAATGTAACGTTGTTGTTGGACGACCTGCAGGACCATTATCATGCACTTCCACTTGCCTTTGAGTTGCTCGAGCTGCATGATTTTGCACCCAGTCCTCAGTGAAGCCATCTTGAGCTGATGACCGCCGCGGCTGGGCAGGAAACTCTGCATTTGCCATTCCTACGTATGTATACAGCACGGTAGATGAGTAAATTAGAGCTGGGAAAATTTGTTCATTTCTTTCCTGAGCAGTTTCAACAAGGATCCTCAATGGCCCTCTTGGAGTTAAGACTGCTACTAAATCCCAGACAGATATGACAAACAACACAACCCAAGTTGTCCATTCTGGGAGATACTTGATGAATACAAGTGCCATCAAAGCAGCAACAAAAATCAAATAAGCTTGTTGCAATAAAAGTGGGCCTTTCCAGTGAATTACAATCATTCCCATAACTCCAAAGTTCCACATTCCAATTAATAATGTAAATACATCACAAGGGATGTTGTATGCCCTCAGCACTTCTTCTAAATATAAATAAGAGAAGATGCTTAACAACATGAGAGAGGATACTATCAGCCAACCATGAATCACTCTGTAAAACCTGTACTTATACAACAAAATCAGCAGTATGGTCATCACTACAATAACACCCATTAAAATCAATGAGTTTGCTACAGCATTCCACACTTTAGTGCCAGTTTCTGTGCTTTCTTCATGGAAGGGTGTGTAGACAAAATACTGATCTTTTTCAGAGTAGAATGTGATTGAACGGATGCTGGCTACAACAACCATCATACACAATGAAACTGGCACAAACAGATTAATAACGTGTTTGGCGCCATATTTTAACTCTTCTTCCTCTTCTTGCCAATTCTCTACTTGTTGAGGATTGTTTTGTGGGTGGTTTTGTGCATCTGGATTACCACTACCCTAAAACAGAACAACATATGAGGTATTAGATAGAGATTAGAGTAGGATGTTAGTTTTATTTGATTTGAAATGATGCGTACCTCTCCTTCTTCTTGGGGTTGACTCCGAGATCGGTGCTTGCTTCGCGTATCCTGGGAGCGGACGTCGCCGCTGCCGTTAGCGGCTACGTGCCCATCCATCAGCCTGGTGTTCTCTGATGGATTATCAAAATCGCTGTCGCTCTCTGACATGCACACTAGTTGTGGGTTACTTTTACCGTTAGATTTCCCCTCCAAAGTCGTAATTCTCCACGGTTCTTAGCAGGACGGCTGCTGCAAAGAAGCAGGTCGTGAAGAACTACTATGCTGCTTTTTGTGTTATCTGTGGATGACAAACACCTGTCAGTTTGGCAAGTTTATCATGCCTGGAACATGCTGCCATCTATAACAAATTTGAAATGTTTAAAAAAAAACTAAAAATTATTGAATATAATTTTTGGAAATTGATAATATTTTGTAAACATGATTAAATGCATGTGTTAAAAGTTAATTATACTATTTTTGAAATACATAACTCGTGAAGATTCTGTGCAAAGTATATTTGCATGATTTGACGTAAATTTTAATGTGATTCCTTATCAATTTCAGTACATTCTTGTTTATTATAACATTTAAATAAACCATTCTGAAAACTGAATTTTTAATCTCCGTTTATTAATAAATTGCATTTACTTGAAACTGGAACTCGTAGACACAATTTGTCTTTTTCCATCAAGCGGAAATTCCAGAGGGGTATACGAAATATCATTCTTTGCTATCCTGATACTATGTACTGTCCTGCAAATAAAATAATCAACCAGGCTCTGTTCCTGGCGCTAATAGCGAGCCACGCATGCGCATGCATATGTATGGATCGAGCTCTCACGTAGCGCTTGCAGCGCGAGTCCGTCAGTGCGACTCTGTGCCTATGCAGTCGTGAGTGGGGCGTTGCAGCAGTGTTTCTGCAAAACGTGTGCGGTGTCATCGCCCAAACTCTCGTCAAACAACAAAACAAACCCAAATGTAAGTACATCAAATATAAATTCATAATTAAACCATCAAACCGCAAGAATTACGGTACGAATGCTGCACAATGCGGCTATCAACGATTAACAGGCCCGACCCCAAATCGCACTGGCGTTTGTAGTGTCATAGGACGACGTATGAATAGCTCAGCTTTCTAGCAGGAAGTTGAGGAGTAAACTATATCAGTAGCAAATCAGCTGAATCCTGCTTCTTTTCTGATATCATCTGTATGGCCAAGGAGGACTTGAGACAGCTGACATAGTTGTTGTTTGTGAAAATGTGCCGGGATTAGATGAAATCATCGCAGACTTGTAGCCGTTGCTCAGCTTGCACCGCCCGTATACAGCGATGAACGCCAGTGGCGGCGGCGGCCGGCTTACATATTGATTTTCCTCACTCGAGGGCTGTCCAACACATACATACTTACCATTACTCCCAGCTCGCACCTTGAAACATATTCGTGTTGGTCGAGCGCCATTAACTCAGTGGGGTTTCTTCTTTCTCATCAAGGGCGGAAAACTAATTGGATTCAAGTATACATTTATTGAATGGAGTCGAGCTAGACGATGCTGAAATAGCCTTAGAGATTTTTTTCTTGGATGATACGCTCGATAAATACTTTCTATCGTAACTGTGAGGAGAGTTCTAGAAACCTCTAACAATTGCTTTGGACTTATACCTTTCGCACTGTTTTATACCAATTAAGTTTGTTGTATGGCGGAAATAAATATCAGACAGCTTCCGGTTTGGTTGAGGTACTGCCACATACTCGAATAATTACCAGACGATAGATATTTATTTGTGTTGGACACCTCACCATTTCGTGTGATGCGTCAACAATAGTGTTTGACTGTTGGAAGATACGGTAAATTACTCATTGCAATACAAATTATGACAATAGGCAAACTCAATGGTTGCTGATGCGTTTGCATACATTCTACAATGACATCATGACCTACGATAATTCGTACCTGTGTCACCTTTATGATGATCATGGGAAACTGGCATTCAACATTTCCGCTTGCCACTCATGCATTCAAAATAAATTGCGGTTTTATTGTTGCATCTGCACTATGCAGCAAAGAGTTTTATTACTGACCTTCCCTTTTCCTACAACAAGTTAATCAGACTTTGCCTACACAACATAGCAATTTCGTGTATAGAGTGTCATTAAATTAGTGTTTTTTTTTTGTTATAGTAAATCATGCCTGCCCCAGCTGAAGCAGATCCCGGTGCGGAAAATGGACAGCCCAGGTCCGAGCTGCAGGAGTTGCAATTTCGTGCTGGTCAAGTCACAGATGAGGTAATTAGATTAACAACTCATACACCTTCCATTTGTTTGCCATCTCTCTCTATGAAAGAATCAAAGTGCGGATTTTATGTCTGTTTGTGCTTTTCAGTCTCTGGAGAGTACGAGGCGGATGCTGGCTCTCTGCGAGGAGGTAAATATAAAGCATTCCATTACTGAACTCAGCAAATCGCATCTACCGAGCATACCGAAAAGATTTCTCAATTTCTGCGAATGATGATTGTTGATATATCCCGTCAATGTGCAATCTCTCTCTAAATACTTTAAGCGCCACGCAATTTTCCGGCGGCTGAGGCCGCTCTGCTCTCTACATAATTGTTTATTTAACTCCCTCAAACCATGACACGTTGTGGTGTGCCACACAAATCGATGTGATATTCTTCCTCCTTACATTCACTAGTTTTTTTACCTGAACTTGAACGATGTCACTCTTTCACATTTGACTTTCGATCACTCTCGATGCTTTGGAAGTGTTGTCAATGAGCATTTAATCTAAATTCTAGTATCGAAACTGAGATTTCGAAATGAACAAAAGCAATGCGGCCGACTTGATACAACTGTAATTGTTAACTATCTATCGATGTCTTTCTTGGGTGTGTGTCTGTCCTGTCTGTTGGTGTTTTTTGGTTGATTTATGCCCAATATTTTGAGTTTTGCTTTAATCACAAATTTTGGAAAAAGGAATGATGTTTATTTTCCGGTTGCACTTTGGGGGTATCTCTTCACTTTCCTTATTTAACTTGCGTTACATATTGTTTGAGTTTAAAGTTCCTTCGAAGAGAACTCCGAAGGAACATGGGAAGTGTAGGTGGATGTGTCTTAAATATCTGTGCTGCATGTTGTTGTACTTCTGTCTGTCTTAATATATTCTTGCTACAATCAATGAATAAGTTTATTATACAGGAATCATGATTCTATATAAATACATCCCAAAATTGTAATTCCCTTTAGTTACAAAGTTCCTTTACTGCATTTTATGATTTATTTTTATATCACGGTTACCCTGTATAATACTCTTATTTCTCATTTTCCAAAAAAGTAAATTCTTCTTTGGACCAGGCCTACTGCTCAGTCTGTATGAAACATTCAAAATTAGCAACTCGCACACGAGACAATAATCAAAGAAAAATCTGCCTGCAATAATCTCGAAGGAAAGGGCTGCTTGTGTGTTGGTGGCGGGGGTAGTCCTGCCCAAGTGGCTGCAAGAGTGTGCTGTGTTCATTGTACAGCTGCATTTCACACACATACTCGCAGACCAGACACAACCACCCCACAGCCATGACATTCTCAATTTATTTCTCCACCAAGCCGTTTGCGTTTATTATATATTTACCACTAACGCGGTTTAGTAAATTACCCACTCGGTACGCCTATCCCATTTCCCGCACATGACATAATGTTTGCTTTTGGTTTACATCCCTTCTTTGGTTTGTTTTAATTTGCACATGACGTGCCAGTTTATTGTATTGTATTTTTGTTTGGAAAAGACTACTTCTTCTCTCTAATCTGATCTTATCTTACTGATCTTCAATTATGTTTTTCTTTCATTTCCACTGAGTTACATTATTGTGTGTTTGGTGTATTTCTGAATGCCTGTCTTATACTCGTACAACGAACAAACTGTAATATATCTAACAGATACTGCCAATGATTAAATAACTGCAGACCCGACAGCACTAACCACCATTAAACTACCATTAAGCGCTTTTTCAAACTTCTGTGACAACTCTCTAAAACTGAATGGTAAATCTACCAAATAACTAAAATATTAATTTTAATTAAATCAGGCTTAATACTTACTACTTATAAATATTCATGATGCATTATGCCACAAATATAACGTTAGTCCCTTGTACAGTCTGATTTAATTAAATCTATTGTCACTAGTTATGAATGGCAAATAATCCCTAAGGACATCTAATGCACATCGAAAATGAATGCAGTTATTCTCTTATACCCCACGTACTTCTCTTTCGCAACTGACCCAAATCGAACATGATAATTAACATGTATATTGACTAACATACAAATGTAACACTGTTTTGTGCTGCTCTAGAGCAAGGAGGCCGGAATCCGAACCTTGGTCGCTCTAGATGACCAAGGAGGTGAGTCCTCACTCAGTTCTCTTCGATTCTTCAACCCTGCACCCGGAAGCTAATCCGTCTTCAGCTATCTTCAACCCCTCTCCATAATCTACCTCACACATGAATCATTTGAAGACCGCCACACATGAGATGAACTCAACCTTCGGAAATTTTGTTTTATTGAAAGGTTGCGCGGTATTTGAATGACAATAGCCTTATGATATCCAAAAGGGGCGTATTAAATTAATGTTTACTAAGCGAGTTGAATAGATTGGAAACATATTAATCTTCTGCAGTTGAGTTTGATCCAGCGGCGCTTTTCAAATAGATTCATCACCCTTTGGCTGAAACCCTAAACTTGACGGTCACTCGTAACGTTTCATTACTCATATGCTCACCTTTGAATCTTAATTACTGATATCAAATACCATTACTTTCATCACTTAATATAACATGACGTAAATGATGAATCGTTGCTTTTATCACAAAAATATGTTGATCACATAGTAACGTGCGCTTGGTACTTATCTTTGTGATAGAAACAAATTATTTATAACTATTTACTAATTATGATTAATTTACTTTATACTTTACTAAGACCTATATTTGTTTTCCACCATATCGTCGGTTGTGTGTTTTTAGCCCTTCAATGAAGACTTTGGTTTAGACCATGCTAAAAACATACAATTGACGGTTGGTTATATGGAAATTTATGGAAAATACTAACAGTCTGCAACACTCAAGTCACACTGATGCATGCCGCTTGATAGCTTGAGTCTGCGCAGCCACCTCCCTTTGTATGAACCGTTTAAACCAGACGTGCTTCTATGAATTGTGCGTGAAAATTGTAATGTGTTTTATCTCAACTATCTTTCTAGCTTTACGCCACCTTCATGTAATTGATGTTTCGCCTCTGATGTGCCCGGTTTCAGCTATTTTATTTGATGTTTGTTTTGCGCTTTCTTCTAAACTTCGATATTCACCATTGTGGTGGCTCTTTCACACATGTTCTCTTTGATTTTCAGTTATTGTTAATGGTGCGATTTTTCATTTGCATTTGATTCTTTCATTTAATGTTTGCCTTTGTGTCTTATTCTATTGATTTAAGTTAGTTGAGTGTTTTGTAGAGCACAGATGCCGGTGCAAAGACGTTGGAAATGTTGTCACACCAAGGCGGTAAGCAATTAATTGTAAAACCGAATCTGAATCTGAATTTAATAATAATCAGCCAGCCTCAACTGACGAAAATGTGCTAAAATGTGTTTTCTCTAATCTTACTACAAGCTATTTCTCTCTCTCTGTCTTTTACTGGTTTATGTTATTTGAAATCATTTTAATTGGTTTTGGTTTAATAGCAATGTAATCCTATTTGAAGTGGTTTTGGGTTTTGAGTTTACCATAATAATAACAATAATATCAAATTAAAAAGGGTGTGTGATTGGTGCTCATAAATTGCAAGTCTTCAAAATTTTGAGAATACAGAGTTAAACACGGACAGGAACAATGTAACATAACGACAATAGCACACGACAGTACATATTTTTTCCTTCGTCCCCGCTATATAAACATCTAGGTTCCATAGAGTAACAATATGGTTGTTTGCATTCGAATGCGGGAATGGTTTTTCCGGGGGACGTGTAGATGATTCAGTCTCCACCTGAATACAAGCCGTGTGCGCCCTGCATTAATCCGATGGACTAACATGCACTTCTTGTTGATGTCTGTTTGTAGAGCCACGAAGTCGGGATGAAAACCCTGGTCATGCTGGATGAACAGGGGGGTAAGCATTATTAACTCAACCACTAACAACTATATAAGCAAGCCTTGCGCATCTCGACTGTACAGAAATTCTAACAATGAGCAACAAAACAAATAGCTACAGAAATTAATCGACACTCGAAATAAGACCCCAAAATGCTTACTATCCAAAATTGAATTCCTTGAATATAGTTTATACCTCTATCAACGAACATTGGCAAGTCTCCATTGAACGGTTTCTACCATTTCCTGATCTGGATTATTTCTCACGACTAATCTAATTCGGAGTAAAAACAATTAGCTTATTTATCATTTCCTCAGTCTGTGGTAAGTTTCAAATGTGCTCAACTGATTAAGATTTCAATTTGGTTGCAATCATTTGATGTATAACAATTGTCATCTGTCCGTGACTTTTTGTGATTTGCGCCCGAAGCTAATTAACAAGAATGACTATTATCTTATTTACAACATGCACACAACAAGACGCTAACCACAACTGAACAATGCAACAATGATACAACAATCGGCCGGACTTAACACTAGTAAGTCGTCGCAACAATTGTCATTACCTACTAAAAGGACAACTTACTTTATTCAGCTGAGACTAATTCTCAGAACGGTCATCAACTCTTCAAACTTTCCTGCAACTCGCAAGCGCAACATATATATTTTTTGTTTGATTACCGAATCACTTTGATCACTTTCAACTGACTAATACTGGGATACTTTTGATTTAATATATTTGCATGTCTTGCCAAACCAGTACTAAAAGTATTAATACGCATTAAAAAGTTGTGATATAGTTGTAATTTTTGTTGGTTTTGTTAGTTTCTAACATACATTTAGCTACACCCTATTTACTGATGAATCGCACGTTGTTGCATGTTGTTTACATCTTATTCCCACTTCACTCAATACCAGTATGTGAACTTTATCACTATTTTTATACATACCTTTTGATATGATGTGTGTGAAAAAATAAAGTGTTAGCAGACTGACTTTTAGTATAGTTTACGTTTTCAATTTGCTTTTGAAGACGTGTGATTCGAGGAGAGTAGGGTTGACTTTAATGTTTCTGTCCAGAACAACTGGACCGTATTGAGGATGGTATGGACCAGATCAACGCCGACATGCGTGAGGCCGAGAAGAATCTCACTGGCATGGAAAAATGCTGCGGGCTCTGTGTACTCCCCTGTCAGAAGTATACTTTTCTTCTATAAACTTGTTTTGGATTTGAAGGATATTTGATGTTTTTCTAGGAGCTCATCGTTCAAGGAAGATGAGGGTACGTGGAAGGGTAATGACGACGGTAAGGTGGTCAATAATCAGCCTCAACGCGTCATGATGGACAACGGATGTGCGGCGGGAGGATACATTGGCCGCATCACGAATGATGATCGTGAGGTAGAGATGGAAGACAACATGGGCCAGGTGAATACTATGATTGGCAATCTGCGAAACATGGCCATTGACATGGGCTCCGAGCTTGAGAACCAGAACCGGCAGGTCGATCGTATCAACCTCAAGGTACTGTATTGCCACCACCGAGGTCGGTCGGTCCCCTTTAAGTTTCTCTCACCCAAATCGCGTGTGGTTTGCACCCTACACCCTACTTTTAATTTTACCACCTCACTCTCCACAAAACAATTGCTTTTAACAAGCCACAAAATTTATTTATTTCTAGTAGTTTTTAAAAATAATATCGAGAACAAATCAATATTAAACAGCAGGAATTAACGGTGCACATGATATATAGTAAATAAACGCAGAAGGGATGCGTTTTCTATTTTACGAGGCTTTGGTGTGAGTGGAACGCTCTTTGTTACTTTCCGTAGTATCACCACCACTTCCGCATATATTACGTCGGTATGAAAGCGTTCTTTGTGTCGGGAACCAAATGATAATCAATGTCAAGGTTACTAAAGTTTCATTATGCCGCTATGAACAGGAAATGGTCTTCGGGATGAATAGGAAAAAAATGGAATAAAAATGCATTCATTCAGATGGAATGGTGCGGTAGTACGGAACGCAACGTATGTAGAACGCTTGCAACTAGAACGGAGTCTGAGCATTTTCTCAAAGCCCTATCAAGTTTAGGCATTCATATATTAAATAAGGTGCTAAATATTCTACACACTTGCGGTAACAGCGCTTTTTGCTTTTTATATTTTTAGTATAAAAATAAAATAGAAAATGAATTTAAAATTCTCTGTGATATGTGTTTAATATTGATTTCTCTCAAGCAATACTTCGCTTTGATATGCGTTAAATACGATTGCATGTCCAATTATTTTGGATATAATAAGTTCATGTTGCTACGTAACATGGACATAACTTTTATTCATTCTATAATGAAATATTTGTTACATCGCATTTGAAGGTAAATGGGTAAAGTGCATGTTTTGAAAACAAACGATTCGTGATGTTAATGTGGACGTGGAACTTGATTCCAAGCTCGTGTGAAACATTCGTCCCTCGGGAGTGAAGTGAACATGAATAACTTGTTCACTATTTCCATTTACAATAGAAATCAAAAGACGAATGGAGTTGAATACGACAGAATATGATAGATTCATAAATAGAATGCAGAAATAGATTGCAAGTATTGCAATAATTTATTCGCATTACGAAATTATTGGTTTTTAAGAATTTTATGGTGTTAATGCTTTCTAAATTGTTGCGCTACGCTAATGCAGGGCCGAAAACGCCCTATCTCCAAGGACTACACTCATTGGCGCGAACCGATGCTCCTTTACTTTGCTCTTTCTGTAATATCCTTGAAAGAGTGCATTATCCTTCGATGCCCTACACTGCGCCGCATTGTTTCCAACGTAGGTCAAACGTGCTCCGTGCACGTTCAACGCGTGTGAATTGCAATGAAAAATGCCCAGCCGAAGTTATTATCTTGCGGTGTTTGCAGTCATTTTTCCACTACATATTTGTGGGTCATGCTCACAACACAGGGAAATGTGACAGTCGTGTGTCCGTAGTACACAGCTAGAGCTAAAGCATTAGTTTTTTTTTTCATTTTAAAATATTCATTCCACCAACAAGATTGAATTCTTTCTGGTTTTTCCTTGAAGAGGATACATGTCACTTTCATGGCATGTGTACGGACGGAAATAAGAACACCTTTAGATTTTAGTAGGGAAATGGTAGCATGGAAATTTAGCAAAAATACGCCGTCGTCGACTCGCCTAGTACCCGGTGTACACTGTAGCCATTTGATCGATATATGGTAATGAGTTATTTATAGCTCAATGGTGGTTGTAGTACACTTGACGTACTACTCTTTGTGTAATAGGAAAACCATACAAATTACAAAACATAGAAATGCAATCAATCACATCTCTTTAATATTTACGAACGCATTTGTTATACTTGTAATGCTAATAATTACTTTCTCACATAATGATTAATCCACATTATATCGGTTTATTTCAATAATAAATTTTTTATTGAAAATTTGCATAGAGCATGTAACAAATATTTCTGCTACTCATGGGGTGACGTTATAGAGGCTAGTTTTCAATCAATTCAATTTCATTGAATATTGCGCGTATACAGTTCAAATGAGCTGAAGCTTTAAATATTTTGTGCATATCGACGAAATATATAAATTCGTGTCTTTGAAGTTTGGTATAAACCTTTCATATCGTGTAGGAGAAATCCAAATGACATTTTATGGTAATGAAGAAATTGAATTGATTGATCCTTATAATAATGCATGTTTGTTTATTTATTTATCCTATTAATTTATAATACGGATGAAATTATATTGAAGCACGTTAAGATTCATTGTACAAAATTATTCTCTTTCGCGTAAAGTATTCCTGAGAAAACGCTTTCTTTTGCCCGGTTTTCAATATCAAAGTAATATAATTAAAAGACAAAGAGAATTATAAGAAAAGTAAAGAACTTACAGTTTATTACGAAACATTAATGGAAGTAATATGGTTGAAGGCACAAGAAAAGAATTTAGCGTTGTTAAGAACTTTTGAGTCTCGCGAAGTGAACTGAGTGCTTCAAAATAATACATTCCTTTTCATGACAATTTTCATTATTTTATAAAGTTTACTGATTTTGATCACCACTTACACCACTTAAATTCTAATTCTATATTTGGTAGAGTAAACATTGACATCTACTTACAAATGATCCGATTTTTGAAGTAATCTTGATGTGTTCTTTGTTCTTTTGCATTGGCCACGATTCCACCGACAAATCAACTTCTCTCTCAACTTATCAACCAACTACTACAACTCCACAAACTAATAAATCTCTACCTACAACTAATCAAAAATTACGACAAACTGCCACGCTTCTATAAATCGACTGACTACATCTGATTAATAATGCACCAACAACTAACAAATAAACTCTGCGATTGTTTGGCATCCCTTTGGACAAAACAGGGTGATTCCAACGCCACACGGATACAAATGGCCAACGAGCGTGCCCACGACCTACTCAAGTAGACAGTACTCAACAGTGACAGTAACACGATTCGAATGTTTTACATATGTTTACAATGGACACGAATATGTACTATTATTATTACAATTAGATCGCGTTTAAGCACGTCGATATTCAATGATTTATTGCGTATAAAACGCAAACGTTTAAATGTATAGTTTTCGAATGGTTGCGTTCCAACGTGCTTTCTCGCATCTAAACATACCTCTCTTTACAAGTTGACTAAAATGGCGAAAGGATTAATTTAGTAGGAGGCATGCACAAACCAGAGAAACTTAATGACACTTTAACCTAGCATAACTTTTCTTAAATCTTATTACATTATTAACAACTAATCTCTTGTATGAATTGTACTTATATTATGACTAGTTGAGTTTGGCAGTTTTGTACAGTCCGTACAAGTAACATACATCAGGTGCATTCACATGGCGTGGTGCGCGCAATTAATATATCTAAACAATTAATACTAACATTAATATTATACGTACAACCAGTTTATTACAATGATGATGAAGCTGTAACACTTTTGGTAATAGAGAGCGAAACAGGTGTGTCATTTGTGTGTAATTTGCTTGTGCTAGGGCGAGAGCAACGAAACGCGCATCGCGGTCGCAAATCAACGGGCCAACAAGCTACTCAAGTCCTAAACCGGGAAAGAAGTCGCCTTTTATATACACTTCTATCTCACATTCTTCACTTGTAACTTGTATTGCAACTTGATTATAGTTTTGCCTGGAAGCATTTAAAGATCGTCGTCGCGAATATTCACATTTTCGGGACAAATATAGAGCAAATTATAAAATGTAGACGAATAGCAACCGATTTCAGTTAAATTCAAGTCACTTAAAATTAACGCGAACTAAATTAAACGCAATCAATTATGTTGCAGTTACAATAATTAATTAGACTATTCAACACACGAAGGACAGAATATGCTGAAATATTGTATAATGTAAAATGTAATAAACGATTGGAAATAATTGTGATTGGAGTCACCAGGAAATTAAGTTCGATTTCACGAAGGGGTGAGGAATGTTACGAATTCGATTCTCAATGTTACTTAGCATTTCACTTAGTACTTATATAGACGTTATTCAACCAAATGTAACATCTATACGTTGTATCACCAAGGATTATACTATGCCTATCTATATAACTGCGTAAAATATTTGAAGCAAATTGAACATATTCACAAAGCCAACAGGAGCGATTGAATTCTCTTCGGAGGCTTGGAGCTTAAAGTGCTTTAAAAACCTATCAGCTCTACCAAAATATACTAAGGTGAAAAGCTAATTCTATGCAAGTTACTACATACTTAACAACGAAGGATAATATTGTAATTTTGTTTATATGGAATCAGATGAAGAGAAGCAGCGAGAGCGAGTGAGATTTTGTATGAACTTATTTACTACTTAAGGAGAAGCACTTGCGTTTGATACAATGTAGAGTTGATAGGTGCTTAAAGATAATTCGAAACGTCGATATTTTGGGGTATAGAGAAAATTAATTAAAAACCTCATTGGAACAATATGCGCATAAATGTTTGTTATATTTGTTAAATTTGGAGGGAGGTTGTTTAACGACGAGAGAAACACTGAAACATAATGAAATTAAACAAATGAAGTTAAACTGTACTGTAAGGTAAAAGCGACGCACACCAATACAACATTTCAAAATTGTAACGCGAATAGTGTTTTGCGGCTTTACGGATTTTTAGACAAGATGAAAGAACGTACAATACTATTCGTGAATTTAGTTTTAATTCTTATTCTATGTTTAACACACATGAAGACATGAAAGACATGCGAAAGCGAATTAGTGTAATGTGTTCTCGAATGATTCTTCAACTTCACTTGTACCATACTGTCGCGTGTCATTTGATTTTTTGTTTGTTTTATTAATCTTGAGCCACACTTTTATCCAATCTTAATGTTTAAATAGGATTTGTAATTGTAAATAGAATATTATCGAGAAGAGTCACACTTTATGCCAATTCTAAACTGTTTCTGTCTGTCTCCTATTTTTATTTTATACTCAATTTTGAATTTCATTCACATTTCACTTGGTCACTCGATAAATTATTAAATTGCTTTCATGTTAACAAAAGGTGAATCTTCCAATTGTAACGTCCTGACTGAGGGCGTCTTTTAATTTCTATATTTTTTAAGCTGACTTGCGTTTGAAGCGGAAAAAGCGATGAAACAAAGTGATACAATTATACACGTTTATTTTGTAACTAACCATGTTTAATATCAACTAAACAATGCAAACCAAACATTTTACTAACATGCAGGAAGATAATAATGGAGAAGAAACTATTTCAAACTGAACTACAACAAAAAGCTAATAGACGGCTGTATTAAGTAGATATTAATGTACTGTACGAAACATACAATACGTCGATTTAATAAGCGAACGTGCTATAAATGTACTAGCTGAAAAAGCTGGGTCGCGATAAACATAAATGTATTGCATTCGTCCTGTTTGCGAATCTGATAATGCAATTTATGAATTCTATAGTATTGCTAACTAAAATGGCTGGAGCCATTAAAAGGACGATGTGTGCATACATCGTCGCATTCATATCACTCTGTAATTGTTTCAATTCTCGTAGTTGCTGCGCGCCAGGACGAATGCAAAAACTAATTACAAGCGTAAATCGACAAAGTCTACGAAGAAAGTGATTTTTGACGTACTAGTACATTAAACGTCGAGTTTAGTCCTAAAATTTTTGCTTATTATTATGAAATATATTTAAAGAAGGAGTAATGAATGATGAAAATATGTAAACATAGTTTACTACAAACAAAAATGTATTATCACTAATTATTAAATACTACTATTATATTACAACTATGGTGATGATTATAATTAGTATAGTTTATTAAATAAAATAAAATATTAAACATATGTTGGCTCCACAGAAAGAAATTCTGCGGTGCATAGATACAGAGTTGTTAATTATTACAACTTTCTACAAGCTTTTTCTTAGAGGTCTTTTTCACAAAGTTAGATCTCTTTTCTTGTTGTATAACTTCTCCCCGCCGAGTATATGTTGGATCAAACATCTTACCTTCCGGATTGAACTTGAATAGATATTCGGCCAAATAGTCAACGGGATCATTAGGTTTGATCCTTGCAACTTCTAGTAAACCTTTGGTCAATGTTGGAAAAATATGCATCATAAGATAGTGTCTAAGAGGTTCACACTGTACAGTGAGAAGTTTTTCTTCTTCTCTTTGTAATTCATCCAATATACGAATGCGTTCTTCCATCTTGGCTTCATAATTTTCCAAAGCTTTGCGTTCCATGATCTAAACAGAATAAAAATTACTCCAAAAGCATGATAACTTGAACAGGCGAGTAAAGTTCTCACCTCTTTGTCAAGAGCACTTTGTTCCTCCCTTAGTCTGTCTGCTGCGTCTTGACACCTCATGAGCTCGTCCTGTTCATCTAACGATGCTTCAAAACCAAATGATGGCCCAAGCATATCATGAATCTTATTAAATAGCAGTTCTAAACTCTCTATTGTCATAATATTAATATGAATTGGATGGATTTCATGTTCATCGAAGAAATTCAAGGGTGAATTATCTTCTACATTATTATCCCGGAAAGCTTTTAAACGTTTCAACATGGTTTCTTCTTCATATTGCGGACCCTACGGATTCAATATGGCCATATAACAATTACATTGAACTTATTTATCATATATCCTACTTACACTTTCCGGATGATTCATCATTATATCAATAAGATATTCATCATCAGCGGATAATGAGATTACGTATTGTGGAACAATTTTCTTGCCTGGGGAAAGTGCACCTTCTTCATCATCAAAATCTTCACCATCAATCTCATTCTCATCTCGGAATTGGTCACCAAATAGAGCTTTGCACTACAATAAATATTGCATAACTGGTGAGTATAATATATGAGTTTGAATTGCGTCACTAACTTGTTTCATTGTTTTAGGAAAAGAATCCAGCACGTATCCTTGGTTTTGGCATATATTGCTGGCAAGGAACCGTCTCATCAACTGAATCAAATAATCATCCGGTAGCATGTTGTCATTGTTTTCAAGAGTTGTTTCCAATTCTTCTAATTTATTTTGTAGACTCTCCAAATCTACAGCAGATGTAAAATCATCTGCTTGTTCTTCGTTACCTTCTTCATCCACTTCTTCACTGCCTTCTTCAACATCTAGTTTGGCTCTACGCGCTTCAATTTCAGCATCAATTTGCTGCCTCTATGACATACATAATTATTATATTGCACATATGCCAAATGTATTTTATATTTGACTGCCCGGATTTTCCACCTACCAACGTTTGCCTTGTTTCATCTATCATCGTCTTTTTATTGATATAATGTAATCCATAGTAATCGACCAGATGATTAGCTAAAGTAGTTCGTCCACTAAAAACTGGACCATGAATAACTACAGTCATTGGAAGTAGGTTTCTGCTCTCACGAAATTCCATCACTATTTTGTTCATGTTTTGAATTAGATTGTAATCGCTCCGATATTGCAGTCCTAATTCATCCAGGATAAACGCTGGTTCCATTTTTAAGTTGAGTGTCATTATATCGTAAATATGTTGCTGTTAAATAATTATTCAATTGAATAAGTATAATAAGAATAATAGATGTAAAACTTGCATTAATTGAATTGTAAAGGAAGGCCTCCTCCTTGACGATTTCTTTGACACCTTGGCCCATTGACTTTGCTAATGCTCGAATTATCTTGCTGAGCTGACATGGGATTTGTTCAACTACAAGAATATATTGTTTCTTTGGCTGGAGTTCTATTACAGCATGCAGAACTCTTCAACATAATACAATAGTTAGTTAGCAATGTTCACAATGTATTTTTTGCTTTTACTTTGCAACGTCTTGGATGTGAACCAAAGGAATGTAATTATTTCCTGGAAGAAATATTGGTAAATCTTTGTTTTCCCATGCCATTTTGAAGAAAATTAGGAGATTATCTTGTTCAAAGCCATACGGAATTCCGCAGCAGATGACGTAGGTTTTTAAAGCATCTTTGTACTAAAATTGGCTTTAGAATTTCATTTTGTTGCGGTAGACAACTGAATTACCTTTCGTCCTCTAAGAATCACTTCTCGTTCACAAGCAAGTTCCTCTCCATAATTAGGGCTAGCTTTCCTTTTTCGGTAATCAGCTTCCGTAAATGGTATGTCTGGATTATTTTTATTGACTGGCTTAGTTTTTCCCCATGTCAAGACATTAGATATTAATATGAAGACGTATTCATTTCCATATTTCTTGAATGTTTTAGGCCCAATTTCCTTTACAGCCTCAATGGCACTAACGATAACTAAAAATACACAATAAATTCACTCACATTCACCAATGCCAATTAATATTACCGTCAAGCGCTTTTAAAGCTTTCGGAATTTCTTTCGGATCATTTGTGATATCATACATCACAAATCTAGAGCCTAATATTTCTTTCTCCAGTTGTTTAGAATCAGATTCAGGAACTATAACGGCGATGTCTTCAGTCTGACGTCCAAAACGGAATTTCATGGTACCAACGCATTCGTATTTTTCTGCGTTAAGTGCAACTCTATGTACGGCACCATCCATATCATCTTCGCCACCTAATTCTTCATTAAAAGTATGTAATCCACCCATATTTTGGTCTGTTAAATACTCAGTGATGTGCCGAGCATTGTAGAGATCAACATGATTCAGGAAGATTCTGTTTCGGATTGCTGTTATGTCTGTTTCTTCTTTTTCATGTGTTATCACTTGTAAACTACTATTAGGAAGTATTAATGAATTATTTGCAAGATGATTTTCTTGGTCCATTTTGGTTTATTGCCGTTAATGCTTCAAAACGAAATCTAGATGTGATCTGAACAGGTTGGCATTGTCTGATGACAAATTATTGATTACTTAGTAACAAATGAAGTAATATAAAATCGAAATAAATAAATTTGCTATAATGACATATTTGAAACATTAGAAAATAGATAGTAAATTAAAGAAGTGCAGGTAGCTCTGCCTTCTGATACCATTCTGGATAAGATGTCTTCATGGTATTCCTATACGGACGATTGTATTCACTTACTGCACTCATATGTTTCCTTCTATTCCAATTAGAAACGTAATTTGGATTAGGAGTTGTTTCACCATGACAGTTATAGTATTTCGATGGAATATAGAAACGCTTTCTTTGCTGCTCTTGTTTTCTATAAGTGAACAATGGTCGGAACACAATTGACGATTCCGCTGTGTCCATGTCTTCATTTGAAGAGTCAGTACTATGTGCAACAATAGCATGTCCATGTTCATTAGTTAAAACTTGTGTGTTAGATGTAACTTCACTTAATGGCAACGCTATAATTTTCTTCTTAAAAAAATGATCATCTGTTTGATCTGTATGTTGTTTATCTGGTTTAATTTCAATTCCATTTGAGGGAACTTCTTCGTGATCACCTAGCGCTGATAAAACGTAGAGGTTTTTATTGGTAGTGGAGAATGATTTGATTGTTGTTGATTCCAATGGTATTCCTCTGCATAGTGCAGAAATCGCAATAAGAAGTAATGTCTGAAAAGTTAAGATTGTCAATTTGTCTGAATCAGATGAGTTGGAAGTTAGAAGTTACAGTTTTCATTTTCACTTTGCTAGAAGTTTGTTACTGAATTTCGTTTTACTTAAATTGATATTTGTGTTGAAATACACTTTACGATTGAGCAAAAATATTTATCAGTCATCTATATATATGCAAAAACAACTAATCGATGAGTTTAAACTCCCGCTGTGTATTCGAACCGTTTCCATTTTCATGTGTCAGTTAAAAACAAAGACTGCTTTCATTCGAGCTTGTTTTTACAATTAGCAGTTCATTCCGGTACTTTCATGCGAAATAAAAACATTGCGCGGGTTATTGATACATTAGTAGTTCAAAGCAAATCATTCGAGAATTCAACATTTTAGTCAATTGTCGATAACTCACTGATGACGCAAATTGCGATAAATTTTGATAAACATTTCAGCGAATTTTATTATGTTCTCATTACGGAACATGATCATTTTTTTTAAGGATCTTAGTTACTTATTGACATGACGCATTATAATATACCAATTGAGTTGTAATAAATGTGACAACGAAGGACACATTTTGTAACAGGCGAGTAACATTCTGATAGTAAAGGCTAGACTGTACAAATACCGTTGATTAGAGTGAAATGGATCTGTTAAAAATATCTATCAAATGCATATTCTGTCATGTATATTTTCAGAGATTTTCTAACGTCAATTTAGTAATGTCTTTAAATTCTAAAATATTATTTCGGCATATACTATGAATCAAATTAACAATGGCGTCATCATATGCACCTGATGATATGAGTACAGTATCTAGTATTTCGGAACTAAACCTGGCTTGTACATCTTCATCGTTAACACTTTTTTCTTCTGATGAGGGCGGCAGCTCGGGTGGTTTGGACGGCAGTGTCAAACAACCGAGTCCTGTACAAAATGAGACACATAAGTGTAGACCACCGCAGATGTCGCAAATTGACGAAGAAACTACATCAAATATACTTCCTAGAAATACGGAGTCTGCTGGTAAGTTAATTTTAATCACCATTACGGATCTGATGACTTTAAGTCTTTCGGTAGATTGTTCTTAAAGAAAGAACAAAACGTGACCAAAATTATATAACGTCAAGAGTATCGCCGGTATATAATTTTTGTCACGTTTTATTTCGTATGATAGCAATATAAAGGTAAACAATTTGATTTTATATTGATAATTATTTTGTTATGAATGTAAATTAAACTGCTTCGGTAGCACACATGGCAACGCGTTGGTTTGCATGGCAGCAGACCGCGGGTTCAACACCTTCGTTTGGTGAGGTCTACATCCTCATGGATATAAGACTTGACCGCCGAAAATCAAATCTGATCTTATTTGAGCCAAGATGAAGGTAGAACTTAGAACTTGCTTATGCAACCAATAAGGGATATGCAGATTGTTTAATTTTTACTTAAGAATAATGTATGAACGCTTTTACTTAATTGCGCGGAATCGTAGTTTTATAATAGTTGGAATAGATATTAGTTTTATGATAGCTATTATATGATAATGAGCAAGTAATTAAAAAGATATAATGACTTCCTTGCCTTTTTAAATGTTTGAATTGAAGACTTTGAGACTATATTGGTTCTAGCTGATATGTCGCCTGATGAGCTATCTTTTGAATGTACGGAGATTGCAGAAATAATGGATGATTGCCCAAACGACAAGCCCAATACTGATAATACAATGACAGAAGCCATAGGAGATAGCTTAGAGTGCTTAGAAGAATGCGATTTTAACAGTGAGAAAACACAAGATCTTTTACAGCATTATCTGACCTGTTCCGATTCTACTGATGAATTAAAATTTTACACAATGGATTTTTATAAATACGTTACAATTATGACTAAGGTATAAAGCAAATTATTTCCACCTAGTCTATGCACTTTCGTAGATTTAATTATACATCGTACATTTGTTTTAGACTTTTGTCGAATTTATGAATTTCATGCTTATTGTGGTTATGAACAAACACTTTTGGAATTCGTGCGTAATGATTGCCCATATCGGAATAGCTGTTTTCTTTTATCTAGTATTGGCAATGTCAACGATTATGGTAACCATAATTGTGAATCTGCATGATGCCACAGTGTATTGTAATAAAATACAGAGCAAGGAAAATAAAATGGATGAAGAAGAGAAAGCTTGTAGTCTTCAAAAATTTGTAGACATTGATGAGATAAGCATATAAAAGCAATTTATCAATACACTACTAATGACATACGAAATGCTTAATGAATTAACGTCATTTTTTATACTACAGGCATTTAACTTAATGAACTTAAATAACAAGTTGTAAATATCAAAACTAGTACTAAGTATCCTGTTTCGTGGGTAATTTTCCTGACTGGTCTGTTCTGTTCTGCTTCTAGAACGTCTTTGTGCATTGATATAAATACCGCAAATTTTAGTTTCACATTCACAATTTATTTACATTTTACAACGTGAAGAAATATCAAATCACAACATGCAATTGGTATTTTTGACTATTGGACATACTCAAACTTATTTACTTTATTATATTAATTAACTAAAACACTTATAATTCTTGTCATAGATTTTATTCGTTTTGCTGATTGCGGCTCTTATTGCAATGGCCAGTTGTTATCCTGGTTACTACCATCACTACCATCATCATGGTGGTTATGGAGGACATGGACATCATTACGGACATGATTATGGGTATAGACATCGCGGACATAATAGCTACGTACACATTGGATTTGGGTATTAAGTTTATAACTGTGTCATTATTTATATTTAATATTACTGACTCCAAAATTTGAGAAGAAATAAAGTCTTGTAATGCATTGTAATTTTGTATTCTTTATATGATTTACCTTCGGTAAATATTTATGTTATATATAATAATATTTGATCTTTTATACTATAAATAATCCACTAATAATACTGTGTTTTTGATTTTGGACAAGCACTTTAAGTTTGTGGTAGTTACTGTTGTAATGCATAAAGGATGTTGCTCTGAAGCATTCAGTAAGCTTCAGTTGATTCCTAATACTTTATCAAAATTAATTGACCATTCAAATCCTTAAGACGATTTTGAGTATCCTGAGATTAGTTTTGAAGGTTGACAAAAATATGGCTTTGCCTAAATACTAGAACCACAAATAAACAATGTAAATTCCATTGAACCACAAACATTCCATTACATTTGAATCACCTAATACACCAATCAGATTTGTTGGAAATCTAAACTATAGAAAGCAACGACAAGAGATGGTGATGCACCCGAAATCCCAATTTTTTAAAACGTAGATTACCAAGGTGTGATCTATGGACAGTGCCAAAGCTTAAGGATAACATGGTAGCCCTAAATAAACTGTTGTTAGTAAGAAGTAAATCTTGACAGTTAGAGAGTAACTTGGGGTTAAAAATCATTCACCCGTTAAGTACAAATAAACCACGTGTGAGACAACTTTTAAAAGGCAATCAAACAAGTAAAGTGCAAACAAATATCAAATTTATTTATGCATTTACTGACACTGAAAGAGATCAAGTAACAATATTTATTTATTCTCGTTTCTTAAAGCTCAACCATATTCCATCAGTCGAATCAAGATTAAAGAATCCTTTACTGATTTTGAGAGGAATCTGTGTCTTATGATTCGGTACAATCTCAAATTTAGACAATAAATGGAAAAACAATATTTTTAGCTCTATTAAAGCAAACCGGGACCCAATACAACTTCTTGGTCCTAGACCAAAAGGTAAATAAGTATATGCTCTAATGTTTTTCTTATTATCATCACTAAATCGTTCCGGATCAAATACTTCCGGATGTGGATAGTATTGTGGATCACGGTGAATCGCATATATTGGGATTAAAACACTAGTGTCTTTATTGATTATAATATCTTGTTCATCTTCATGATCTGGTGACTTAGGAATCATGTAGTTTCCACTTCCCAATCTATTACTAAACAGTATTGGTGGCCACTTTCTTAACGCTTCTGAAATAACCATATCCATATACTTCATGCCAACTAAATGTTCATATGTTAAAATTCCATTGCATTTTAGTAAAGTGGCATCAATCTCATCACGTAGTCTATGTTGTATCTCCTGATGTAATGCTAATTCATAAGCGATAAATGACAATCCAGAAGATATAGTGTCAAAACCAGCAACAAAGAAGAAGATAACTTGTGCAGTAATCTCAACATCAGTAAAATCCACTTTGGTTGCATTGCTTTTTCCAATATCTGATTCTAAAACTGTTGCAAAACCAGCGTCATCCTCAGGACCTTCATGCTTAAGCTGACCTTTTCTGGCTTCTAACAATAAATTCAACATGTCTGGTCTTACTAGGTTCTTTTCATGTCGGATTTTAAGCTGGGCTTTAACGATATTCAAGAAAAAACTGCTAACTTTAGGGTCAAAAAATTTGATATTGAACAGTTTGGCTACACTGCTATGAATCAAACCTAGCGAAGTTCTTATACTTCTCCAAAAACTTGCAAAGTTTGAGATAGCAATTCCATTCAAATAAAAGTCATTGTTTCGATCAGTCAGTGAATCACATTTATGTCCAAATGCACAATTTGCAATTACATTGGTTGCAAAACGACGGAAGATATCTTTCATTTGATAAGTGCTTTGGTTATCATAATTTTGTGTAAAATATTGAGTGAAATTCCTTGCTGTTTCGTCCATTAGCAAAAACATGGCCTTCATTTTCGATGCAGTGAAAGCTGGACTAAGTGTAGACCTCATAATACGCCATTTATCTCCAGCTAAACCGAATAGATTTGATTCAAAGTATTCATCTTGTCCGGGCAAAATAAAGGTTTCGTGGTTTAGGAAACGATCTCTGTCTTTAACTGCTATTTGCTTTAGCAAGTCGGGATCTTTTACCATAAGTATGGGTTTACCAAATTGATATATACCAATGTAGCGACTAAAGTATGATAGATGTAAATTTAAAGATTTCAAATTTAATAAATATACCTTGTTTTTAAATATCGCTTATATGCCTCCACGTTGTATTCCTTGAATGATAAAAGCTTGAATACAATTTGTAAATTTTCTTTTATTGCAGTCCATCTTGATGCCTGGACAACTCCCTTTTCTCTCCAGAAATCAAAGGCTTTAATGTACTGGTAAAGGTACAGCAGAGCCAGAAATAAAATTAGTACGTACAACATTTTATGAAAAAGCTGCTTTTGACAACGATAAACTGTGTTGGACTAATTTCAATGATAGTTTTGGAAGCTTTTATTTGTATCATGAGTGAGTTATCAGCGGATATATTCGTTAATGTTCTAAAATAGCAAACAATTCAAAATGGATCCCAAATGGACTATATCTACTTGAAAGTGTTGATTAGCACTAGAGATGTATTTGCAACCTTAATCTAAACTTAATAAATAGATAGAATCAAGAAAAATAAACGAAGCCATTTATTACAATGTTTGATGATACTCGTATATTTATAATATAAATAGTTCAGATATCAAAAAAAAAATTAGAAATAGGATTTAGGATTTAGGAATAGAAAATAAGTCATACGTGTATTTTCTGCTTGATTAAGCTAGTATGGAAATGCAACATGTGTTATATAAACTAATTGCAACTGTCATAATTGGAAAATGCGTAGAATAAGTAAAAACCAGAACATAGCTTGCAAGATATTAATATCAGAATCCTCAGAAATCTACACATGATCTTATAAAAAAGAGCCCATGAGTCTTCCTCAACACATTGCCAAAATTTTTCCGAAATTTTTTTCTTGCTCAGCTTGATTACCGCTCTAAACTTCTGTCTCTTCTCCTGTAGTTGTACCCCAGTAAATGAGCTTGTTTGCCACGTCCTTTATGCCCGTGTGTACTTTTTGTCTCTTCTTGCAGAGCTGGATCAGTACCTGTACCTGAATGAACTAGACTAAATTTCACTTCAACCTTAAAATATAATTTATAATATAACATAAGTATTTTGTTTTGAAAGCATAATTATCTCTCATTATACAATACTTATTTATAGTCATGACCTCACGATTATTTACAATCGTGCAAGCAATGTCACAAACTTGTCCAAATTGGATTCATATTTAATCATATTTATTTAAACATTTCTTAATTTTTTGCAAATTGTATATTTATTTGATATATTAGTATCAGCGTTTGCATTTTCTAAGAACAAACTTCTAATTATAGATATGTTTTCAAACTTTTGCTCAGAATTAATTAAGAAAAACTAAAATCTAAATATAAACCTGCTACATTCAACCCATCAAAATGAGTTATATGCCTTTAAAATAATAAACGGAAAATAAATGGAGAATTTAATGTTGCGCCATGTGATATAAAATAAGATTGCAAACGTAATCAATAACTTCAAATATATCAGTTGACTTGTGCGTGATATAGACGTGCTTTTTTGTTCACTATTTCTCACCGTTTAGGTTCAGCAAGTTCATCTTTCGGTTGAATTTAAACGGAGGCTAGTGATAACGGGAGCTATTAATTCGCGTGGCAGCATTGCAACAAACAACAGTGAGCAACAAGTATAAAACAAGTTTCATAACATTAATGTAAAGATACAACTGTGAAATTATAGCAAAGTGAAAATGTTGTATATAATTGCGATATCTATATTAATAGTCGGTGCACTATTTTTCTATCTTAAAACATCATTGAATTATTGGAAAAGACGAAATGTTTATCAAGTTAATTGGATTTCACATATAATAGACATTTTACATACACTATTTGCTGAAACTGGCTTCTTTAATAGACTGACAGAAATACATTCAAGATGCAAAAATCGAAGGTATTTTTTTTTCTTTTCTCTGAATGTGTTAATTTTATATTTACTGAGTGGCTATTTTATTTGATGTAGGTTTATCGGAGGATATCACTTTTTCAGTCCAGTTGTCTGGATTTCTGACCCAGATCTAATTAAAGCGATGCTAGTAAAACATTCTGATCATTTTACAAATCATAGAGAATTTGCTGCACCAGAGGCTGACCCTTTCTGGACCAGAGGTCTATTTGCTCTTAAGGATGAAAAATGGCGTAACATGAGAACAACTCTAAGTCCATCTTTTACCGGTGTTAAAATGCGATCCATGTTTATCCTAATAGACGAAGCAGCTAAAAAGTATATTGAATACTATAAATCTGGACCTAAACAATTCAACATTGAATTTAAAGAATCGTATGCTCGTCTTGCAAATGATATCATTGCAACGTGCGCATTTGGCATCCACGTCAACTCTTTGGAAGACCCGAAGAATGATTTCTATGTTACTGCTAAAACAGCTACAAACTTTGGAGGTTCATTCAGTTTTATTCTGCTCCTAATAAACATGTCCAGTAAACTATTTTCTAAATTAATTAAAATTCCTGTGTTTACGAAGAAAGCTCAAATTTTCTTTGAATCAGTAATAAAAAATACTTTACAAATCCGCGAGAAACAACGTATTATACGTCCTGATATGATTCATCTCCTGATGCAAGCTAAGAAGGGTACTCTTAAATATGAAGAAGATAAAGATATATCCAACAAGAATATCTTTTCTGCGCTGGAATCACCATACGTTGATATGAACAAACAAATAAAACTTGTTGAACTAACGGAAAGGGACATTGTAGCTCAAGCACTAATCTTCATTGTTGCTGGATTTGAAACAATTACAACTGCCTTACAGATGCTTTCTTATGAAATTGGTGTTAACCTTGATATGCAAAATCGGCTAAGGAAAGAAATCCAAGATGTTGTTACTGCAAACAATGGTGAACTTTCTTATAGCGCCATTCAAAGTATGAGATACATGGATATGGTCGTCTCAGAAGCACTAAGAATGTGGCCACCGGTTTTTTTTCTTGATCGTGTTTGTACTAAAGCATATAAAATACCCAAGGATTTAGAGAATTATAATGAGCATGAATTGAATATAAATCCAGGGGATGTATTAATGATTAATGTATATGGTATGCATAAGGATCCCCAAACGTTTCCGGATCCAGACAAGTTTGATCCAGAAAGATTTAGTGACGAAAACAAACATAATATAACTCCTTATAATTATATGCCTTTTGGAGTGGGACCCAGGCATTGTATTGCAATTAGGTTTGCTTTGATGGAGATGAAGACAATTGTGGCTCATTTATTACTAAATTTTGAGTTGTATCCAGTAGAGAAGACCCATATTCCAATGAAGTTAGATCGTAGTTTCTTTATAACACCCAAGGGTGGTAATTGGATGGGTTTGAAACGAATTCATTAGAGTTATTATCAGATTCTTATGTCATACATTCTATATGGATATATATATATATATATAAATAATATTGATGCATAATGATTTCAATAATAAATCAGAACTAATGTAAATAAAGCATTTTATGTATTTCAGTTTTTAAAAAATCTTGAAATGTAATTAAAAATCAACGGGCAAAAAAAAACCTTCTAAACTAAAAAATCATAATTAAGAATAAATTATTGTACAATGTGTATTGTTAAATACATTTAATAATACACCTCAACTTGTAATTCTCCAGTAAGTTTTTTGCCGAATAAAATTGATATGCGCAATAAGTTAATTGGATTGTAAGTTTTGTTAATTGTATAATGAAATTATTTATTATCTAAACATATAAATAATTACTTTACTGGAAGTCAATCAACACATAGCTCATACCAATAATGAATAGTACGAACTTGATAATTTCCTGTTTTGCATTGGTTTGTTGTTGTTTACATTCAGAGGTGCAGGTGCGCCTCAGTTACACACGGTCCTTCGCCAAACGCGCACAGTGCCTACAAATCTTCATGTTGTTTATGTATTCACAATTATTTGTCTTTTTAATAAGTATGTTCGCAAATCCAGAGGAAGATTTTTGGTTTCTCCGTCTGAATGTATTCAGCTAAGTTAACACCAAAGGTCGCTGCTTCGAGAAGATTTGAGATTTTTAGCCAATCACAAACGCATTTGAGTGGAAATCTGTACTGTGGCACCAAAATAACCATAAATATCTTCAAATTAAAGTACATGGTACATGGTTTGGCAGTACAAAATTTATATTTACAAAATACAATAAATTATAAATCTTCAGGAATGGACGTTAACAGATACATCAAGACCACCAGAAAAATAATCATCATATCTGAATTCTATGATTTCAATTATCAGGTAAATAACATTTTTTAGTATAACATTTCTAGTTGTTTTTAATAGAATTTTTTTAGAGAAATTTAATACTCTGTGTGAGTTTTAGGTGCTGAACTTTAGTGGGTCTAATTTATAGTGGAAGAAAAATGCAATAAACATTGATAATTGTTTATTTCCTACTATAAGGATAAGACAATAAAAAAGTGATATCGCTTTGATTGATTTAAATTATTATTAATATGAAATGGGTTGTTACATATAAAGAAGCAGAATATCTCCTATAAACAAATGGTAAGAGCTTATATTAGCATGCTATGTAGTTCAAAAGTTATTGGCCATAGATCAACCCTTTGACTACAAAATAATCTACATATTGTTGGTCTAATAGTTAATAGTT
>JAODGC010000011.1:1699858-1726181 GCA_027574925.1 Ecitoglossa quadriceps | reverse complement strand
CAAACTGGATATAAGCGGACACCACGTGGTTGTCACCCGGAGCATAAATCGCAAACGAGTCGTGATTTAGCTTTTTGTTTATTTAATGAATCGGTTTATGCTCCACTATACACTATTGGAATGTAGTTAGGTAGGGATACAGCGGCATAGGGGTCTTTTTTGATTTCAATTAGGTTGCTAATACAGACCCCTTTCTGTATGAATGTGTGTGTAACTCCTTTAGCTATTTATTATGTTTATATATGTATGTATTAACTTTTCCGTTTCAGATGCCCCCGTGATAGTTTTAAGCTAGCTCGTGTCGCAATTTGAGTCCTTGTGTAGGTAGGGAAGGTGTAGCGTATAGTTCGGTGTAGGTCCTTCCCAGTTCCCATGTAATTCCTACCCACATTTTTCTGATTATTGTGTTACTTCACACAATTGTTGGGTTAATGTTTGCCTGTGCGTGAATGAGATTCCCTAAACAATATTGTAGTAGTTAGTGGAGCGCAAGTTTGTAGTCAGAACTACCACTTGCAGCCATACCGTTGATGTATTGTTGTGTGTTTTCTTTTCTAGGAATTAATCATACTTGTCTTTCAGCTAGTTTTAAGATAGTTTTAGAGCGGGGCGCAAGTTGGTACGTACTGTTTATCCACGACGGAACTCAGGGTTACCTCTTGGAGCCAAACTAATGATTTACTAATAAACATGTTTAATCTATTTTCCTTTCAGCTAGTTTTAAAACTAACAGTAGTTAGGCTATTGGGGCAAGTATCTGTCTAGCCACGACGGCATTCAGAATGTTGCAATCATGGCATCCTAGACATACCTTTCTTTCAGCTAGTTTTTAAGAAATTTTTGATGATTGTATATAAATATTTCAAGCTAAGTTTGTTGAAGTTGGATAATTTTACCTGTGTTTATGCCATTTCTTTTTAACTGTTCATGCATGGAGATGAGTTTACTATGACATTTACTGAATATTTTTACTTCTTCTGAAGAATGCAACATGCCAAAAACGTTTTTATAACATCAAATGTTCAGGAAGAGTTATAGTAAAGCCACTTCACTGCAATGTTCTTATTTTGTTGGAATAGACTTCTGTCTGTTTGCTTTTTTGTTTCAGAGCCAGGCGATCCAGAAGCTTCTGGCTGCCAGAAGATGGCATGGAATGATTCGAAGCGGCCACTTGTTGGAGGCGCCGACTATGCCATTTCGAACGAATCAGTTCCGTCAATCCCTGGATGATGGTGCTTTAACAGTTTGCAGGTCTTTCTCCATCGATGAATATGGTAGGTGTTTCGTTCTTTATATACACGTAAATACTAACATTAGTCATGTATAAATTTATTTTATTCTTCACTTGTCGATTTTTAAAGAGAAGGCCAATCCGAGACTGGAAGACTCAATGATGGCTAAGTATATCTCATATGAACATATACTATATGAAAAAATGAATACTGTAAGAAGTTTGGTTGCAAAATAATTTAATTATGGTGTCACTAAATTTTTAATCAAAATATATCTTTTACAGGGTTTACCAACGTATACTCCCATGAAGGAAAAATCAAGATGGTAGAAGACACAACTCAGGTCACTTTTTGTAAGTGTCCTCAAAATACTATACCCAAAATTGTGTAACATAAGTATAATCATTTAGTACTAAGCGTAGCTTGTTTTGTTAAAATTTTAGGTTGCCATTCTCTGGAAGAACTGCGGAAGAGCGGTCATTTGTTCGGTTAGACTAATCGCCGGCAACGCCGTTCAGAACTGCCTGTTCTGTGAATGGAGAGATTCCAATGTTCTGGTCGATGATACCATAAAACTTAAAAACCAAGATATGTCTTATTCATTAACATGGCTAATACCTTTGCTTAGGTTGCCCGGAATTGAGATAGTTCTATTGTCACTAATTTGCTTGCCAAAAGTTTTTGCTTTTAAATAGTCATTGCTTTTTTCTTACCTTTTATTGTCATACCTAGCGGGTAACCTAGCACAAATGCCTGAACAAAAAAAACAATGTCTATTGAGTACAAATAAAGCGGCCACTTGTTCGGTTAGTCTTATCGCCGACAACGCCGTGCAGAACTATCTGTTCTGTTAAACGACAAATTTGGTTTCACAAAGCATGAATGCTATATATAGTTTCATTTATTAGTGTCTATGGTAGGCATTTTTTTTGTAAATAAACAAAACATGTGGCATTCATTTACATTAAATCTTCTAATATCATTTTTAGATCCCAATGAATGTCTTCCAAATCAGTTGAACGTCTAATTTGGAATTGGTTATATAGAGAAAATACTATTTTTTTTATTTTAGGTAAGTTAATTTAATTTAGCGTGACTAACTACTAATGTTATTTTTTTCAAATTTAGGTAATTCAACAACTGGTGCACCAGTGGCCAAACTGAAAATACTAAAAATTACTAAACCTAACGACAAAAAAGATACGAAGATATAGGAACGCTATAAACAAATATCATAATGGACAAATAAAGTAGAAGAATAGGTCAAGGAGATCTTGTAAATACGGTGAAATTTCTTCAATTAGAATATTGTAACAAGTTGCGAGAAAAAAGGAAGGATTGCCTATATGTAAGAAAAAGGGAAGGCGAAAATTACAAAAGGAGTAGAGGAAAAGATGAAGAAACAGAAGTCAGCGAAGGAAAACTACACACACTGTACAATATATAAATACCATGCAAGGTAAAGAATATATGGATAGAAACCAACAAAGAAGAGAAAAACAAAAGCTACAAACCACAACGTTAAAGAAGGAATTATAAAAAAAAAAGAGTAGAATAGAAATCGACTATTCTCAGATGGCGTAGCACACCATGAATGAGGTGTAACTGGACGACGAGCTATGCGGAGTCAGCGGGAGGCCTGGAACTAGTACATATTCAGATTTATTTACGTATTTTATGAGTGCACTCATTTGGTTTTGTTTTCATATTAACCGTTTTTGTATGTCGATTTGTGTTAGAGTAGAAAGGAACCTTCACATTCACCATCCAAGGAGATTAGTTCATCATTACATTAATTACTATTTATTTTTATGCTAGGTTTTTCTTTGTTGGGTCATTTTATTTTCTCTCTCTGGAGCGCATTACAGGATACGTGTTTTTAATATGATGCAGAAAAAGGTGTTTACCTACAGAGATATTTTGAGTATTGCGCTCTTTAATTTTGCGGATTGCTTGTCATGCTTTAGACACACGCGATTATAAATGTGTCCAATCCACTGGAATAGGTTGCACGCATCTGCGGATTTGCTAGATTTTGCCAATTACGGCATTGCGGTATATGCAGCAAAGTATTTGTCATTTCACAGAAATCGATTTAAATTGCGCCACGGAGATACGCCACACTCCAACATGCGAATTAGTTTTAAGCGGATTTGCGCCACGCAGACAAAGTGCGTTTTGATTGCGAATTAGTTTTTAAGATGCGCTAATCACGTCTTGCGGTACATGCGCCAAATATTCGCCATTTCATGAACATCGCTCTAAATTGCGGAATACTGCGCCATAATAATGCGCCACACGCAAAAAATTAGGTTTTAAGAACGCACTGCTCCAATATGCGCATTAGTTTGTAAGAGGATTGCGCCTAAAAAATGCGAATTAATCACGGATTAGTTTTTATGATACGTTAATTGTGCTTTTTTTGCGCTAAGAAGTGCAGGAATAAATAAGCTTCATTTGCGTCCTGTATGATAATGTGGGGTTTGCGATTAATAAACTAATTAGGACTGAAAAAAAAACGATATGTAGTGTGATACGAGCAATTCAATTGCATTTAAGTAGGGAATATTCGCTGCAAACACGCTCTGTAGGTGAATTCGCGATCAATTGTAACTGCGCTCAATTTGCGATACCGTATCCTGGAATGTAATGTTTTCTTTTATATTTCAGGCCAGCTTTACTCTTTCTTCTTGTTTATTCATTTATTGTACTTATTATGTATGTGTTTTTATGTGTATCCTTAAAACCATATTAGAGCCCCATCTTAAAACCCGTCTTTTTTACCCATCCCGCCCCTCATTGACAGACGCGTCCACGCCGCGAGGGGCGGGCGTCAATTTTACACTTTCTAGTATTTCATAATAATAGTAAGTTGGAATAAGTGTACAATTGATGGCTAAGTTCTGTCGCAACCTGCTATCCTATATAAAAACGAAAATTGAGTTCCTAATAGAACACGTACTATGAGGAAATCAAGAGTAATTAAAATATCAAAATATGTACTGGGATAAATATTGTAATAAAATATATTTTTCAAATTCACTTCTTTGCAAATGTTGATTGACTGTTCCATTCAGTTCTTCACTGTGAAAACATTTCGTGTTTTATCACTTTAACCGTGTCAACATTCCACAATTCTAAGGCTTTCTTAATCTAAAGTATTCAACAATTCATTATTTTGATAATATTGCCTGGTAGTTTTACTTCTACCTAACTCGATATTTGCTTATAATTTAAATGATTTAATCTTTCATGTGATTTTAGAAGTTACGTTGCGCCATTTTATCTCAACGAATATTATATTAATATTTCATAACCTTTTGAACTGTTTTTAAACAATTTGAAATTTTAATTTGCAAATAGGTGTACAATTACTAGCCGAGTTCCATCATATCCTACATTCCAGATAGTGTTTTATCAATAAAAGAACCGTTTAAATGTTTTGTTCTAAAAGTTGCCTACAACAAAATTTTATTTCGAGTATTTGCATCTCAAACTTTTTACCAAGTTCTCAGTACAGCCCCAATTAGTTAGGGGATCACGTACGAAGCTGTTAAACCAATCACCACAAGTTTGATTCTCTGATGATGTGTCAACCAAATCCTACAGAGTCAAGGCATGTAGTTAGCATCATTGTTGTGGACTTGGGTTCGAATCCTGTTGAGACTATATGGAACAATGGCTATTATCGCAGAATCCACTCGCAAATAACCTTGCCCGTGGCTGCAGCCACTGCAACATTGCCTCGAGTGAAGCTCAATGTACGAACACGTGAACTTAAAGGAAGTGCGCGTAGTATGCATATAGCGTGCGCGTCGCGACGCTCGTGCCACGTACGCCGTCACTGCCGCCTCCCATCAATAACATCACCTGCAGGCACGCAGAGCAACGAAAGGGGCCGCAGTGCTTCGTTACGTGTCGACAGGCGTTGATCGTCTTGAATCTCGACACAGCACTATTATTAGTTCACGAATGCTGCATGACCGAACGCCACTAGTCGTTGTATATTGGAAAATAAACAATTAGAGTACAATTATCGTTGGCGTTGCCTTCACTGACGTGTTGAGTTACTTGCTCAGGTTTTTTGTGGTCATTGTTCCTTCAAGAGAAACAATCGTAAACTTCACAAAGTTTGCAGATTTGCTCAGTGATTTCATAACACAAAGATGCCGAATATTATTAACGAAATCAAGTTGGACTTTAAAGACGTGCTTCTACGGCCTAAACGCTCTACGCTTCGTAGCCGCAATGATGTAAGTATTGATTTATTACACTGGAGTGATGAGAATTTGTCTTAGGATGCAATATTCTGTTTGTAATCAATTGACAAAGCTGTGATTTTATTACAAAGGAAGAAAACCCATAAGTCTCTTATTGATTTACTTTTTGCATAAACAGAAATAGTCGTTAGGTTTACTCTTTTGGTTTGCTCCTAGTTTGGGATTGTTTTCCAGTGTAAACTCGGTAGGGTGGAAATTAAAAACGAGTTGATTGAGCGCATTCTTATGAGAACTAATGAAACTCTATTTTGATTTAATACCCGTCCACCAGTTTCTTGCTGCTGATTACGCTAGATGAGCCATGAATGAATTTGTTGCCTTGACTGCACGCGTAATTACGACATTGACTCGTCCGGCCATGTCCATCGATGCTTCGTCGTGTAGCTCTCTTTTATTTATATCTTTGTACCTTTGCAACTATTTGCCACGTTTGCATGAAATGCGCAATCTTTTTTACTATTGGCCTACATACACGCGAGATGCTTGCCAAAATCATATACAACACTTCCTATTATCATCTGTGTATGGTACACACTTAACTTGATCCCAGTGAGTAATTGACAAATATTTACATTCTGTAATCAATGTTTGAAAACAAATAATATACGAGTTTCATGCTCCAATTACAATGATTATACTATTGCCTTTGCACTAAGAGCATCTAAATATGAAAATATGAAAATCAACTGTAAACTTGTATATTGATTATTTTTGCAGGTGAATTTATTTAGAACAATAACTTTTCGAAACTCAAAGAGGACCTACGAAGGTATCCCAGTAATGGCTTCTAATATGGATACCGTGGGCACATTTGAAATGGCGAAGGCTCTATCCAAAGTAATTTAACTCCAAATTACTACCATAATATTTGTATGTATAATATGTTGATTTTAAGCATGGCTTGTTCACCACCGTCCACAAATATTACACTGTAGATGAATGGAAAGCGTTTGCAGAGGCAAATGCTGAGTGCCTAAAAAACATCGCGTGCAGTTCGGGCATGGCTCCAGCCGACTTCGACAAATTATCCGAAATCCTTCGTGCCATCCCCGAAATTGCGTTTATTTGTTTGGATGTCGCCAATGGGTACTCGCAGCACTTTGTAGACTTTGTACGCAAAGTCAGAGGAGCTTTCCCGACACATACGATCATTGTATGATATTTGCACATAGATTTTATAGTTTATTTAATTTAATTGTATGTTAAAATGTAGGCTGGTAATGTCGTGACGGGTGAAATGGTAGAAGAGTTAATCCTATCTGGGGCTGATATTATCAAGGTTGGAATTGGTCCAGGCTCAGTATGCACCACACGTTTAAAGACTGGAGTGGGTTATCCTCAATTATCTGCGGTTATCGAATGCGCGGATGCTGCGCATGGCCTTCAAGGACATATCATATCTGTATGCATTTATTTCGCAAGTTTTCGTTAATTATAAAAGATATTCTAACATCACAGGATGGCGGTTGTACTTGTGCCGGGGACGTTGCGAAAGCTTTCGGAGCAGGAGCTGATTTTGTCATGGCTGGTGGAATGTTCGCTGGACATGATCAATGCGGTGGGGAAGTCATCGAAAAAAATGGCAAGAAGTTTACACTTTTTTATGGCATGTCTTCCAGTACTGCAATGCAGAAACACGCAGGTAACATGTAGAAAATAAACCATATTGAATCAAAAATATATTGCATATTTCTGCAGGTGGAGTAGCTGAATATCGTTCCTCAGAAGGAAAAACTGTCGAGATTCCTTTCAAAGGAGATGTGGAGGATACAGTCCTAGACATTCTCGGTGGTTTACGCAGTGCATGCACTTATACTGGGGCCGGCAAATTGAAGGAATTGCCACGTCGCGCAACATTTATTCGTTGCACACAGCAGTTGAACAACATCTACAGCTAATGCAATAAGCACGAAACGATTTCTAGGACAATTATACCTAAGAGATGCTAGTCTTAAAAAGAGGACATTTCTATTTAATTCTATATATCAATTGCTTACGCAACAAATGAGCGTTTTTTTGCGCGGCACGGTTTACTACGCACCAAGGATATGTTACAAAAACGTTGAAAATGATGATATTGTTGACCTTGTCTAATTACAAATAAATGTTATAACATTCGTACACACTTATTTGATATATATGAATCAAGTCCCATTTGTACTTTGCCTGTGAATACAAGAAAACATAAGTAAAATGTTTTATTTATGTACGTTTTATTTAATCATTGCACTTATTAATTAAAATTATATTATCAATTAATTTAAATTCCTTATTTTTTATCAAAAGTAAAATCATGTAAGTACTTCGTCACTCTTAGATTCAGTCAAACTTTATTTATCTATTCTAGAACAATATACACGTTCACTAATGTAAAAGTAAACAATTCGGTATATTAAAACGCTTCATAGTAGTAGTCGTGCACAAATGCTTTATGCGCTGTCCTACTCATTGAAATGTATTCATTCTTTGCAATATAATTGTTATTGAGTTTCGACCAAGGCTAGTTTTTAAATGGATGTCCTGTGAGTTGGCTGCTATTCTGGTAAACATTTTGATTTTGTACCGCCATAACCTGAATAATATGCAATCGTTGCAATACCATGGAATTAAGGCGATCAACTGCCAGTTCGGGATAAATAAACATGAAGATATCAGAAATTAACGGAAAATTGGAAGGAATTAAGTATAAAGTATTAATTAATAATGAGTCAATACCATGTGACATCACAATAATTAATAACAAGGATTCTGCACATGCATTACATGTAGGTAATATAAATTTATTTATTTTGATCTTATAATAAGTGTAATCTTATAGATATCAATAGAAGATGTCCAATTATTTGCTAATCAACTGGAATCTCCATTGGAAACATATACCAAATCATTCTTTCAAATACTGGCTGGGGATACAAACTCTGCTTTTGTTTGCGTACAAAATAATCAAGTAACATTTAATAAATCAAAGAATATAAAGTACTTCAGCAAGAAGGCCAAGCAAGTAAAAATAATATTAATACCTTCAATTTATCTATTTTTTTTGAATTGATGTTTTGTATTTAAAAAGGTAGACTATATTGAGACACTTCAAAAAGTAGCTGATCATTTATATTGTCAAAATTGTGAACAAAGACAAGAAATATTTAAGCTAACTTCACAAAATAATTGCTTAAGTGAAGGTATGTTATATTAATTAACTATTATACAAAATTATTATAAACTATTGGTTGTAGAATTAGAAAAAGTTCAAGAGAACCTTGACACAGTCATTGAAAATGCCAAGAGCCATGAGGAACAGTTGTATTCCTGTTTTATACAAGTATTAAATGAGAAGAAGAAATTCATAAGGAATTTAAAGTTTCATATTGATGAAAAACAACTAAGAGTTGTTGAAAGCAGTACATCTTGTAAGAGGCCTGCTGAGGTTTCAGATTCTGATAGTGAGTACAATACAGATGAAGATGAAGGTGAAACAAATAGGAAAATTCAAAAGGTGAGTGATAATGTGGAACCAAGCACAAGTAAAGAAGGCATTGCAAATACCAAATCTAGGTCAATTGAAAATATTTTGGATAGTGATAATTCAGAAGATGAAATATTTGCAACTGCTTTACCCCCACGCAGTGTAAAATTGAGTATTGAAATGCCTGAAATTAGGAACGGTCGCGATGTTAGAAATAAAATAAATGAAAGCAACGTTCACAATGTCGAAGACACAAAAACTCGAAAACTTGCTGATGACCTAACACAGAAAAAAAGCAATGAAAACACAGAAAAAGCACTTATTGAAAACACGCCTGTGGTAACATATAACACTCAAGATTTAATTGATGATTTTTAAGTCTTGAACATAATGTTTAACAAATATATAGAAGAGTTTAAAAAAAACACTCGGGTTTATATTATTTTCACGATTTAATTTTAACTACCAATTCATTTTTATACCATGTAAAACTTCAACAATATCGTTCAATAATGTCATATTTACCGTCAAGAATTTAGTTGCAAACTACGCCTTCTTAGTAAGAATAGTTGCAATTACTTAATGCAATTCAATTTTCTCTTTCAAGTCAGTAGCATCCTATTTACCAATTTCAAACATAGTGAAAGTAATGTATTCAACGGAAGTAATTATGATAACGCAAATAATATGCGAATATTTGCAAACATTTCATAAGTCTATCTTAAACCCTTACGTTTATAACGTGCCTTACATGCATTACATATTCAGTTGTATAATATTAAACATCCTCATTGACAACTTGACCATGGTATAAATTATTTGTAACATTAAATAATGTTGTTTAGTTCAATGCCGATGCTTTTTACAATGAATATAATTCTGTTGTTCCATGACACATTCTCTATACATTGGGTTGCAGTAATTCTCTTCACAATTCACTTATATGCATCAGCATGATTTCTTCATATTATTTATGACGATTATATACAACATTATTTACTATATTCCAATGATGGAGTGAATTTCAAATAATGCGGAACTAGTTCACGTAATACTATGTTTTATTGTTCACTGTGTTTATTATTGAGGCAAAACTAAAAACAATTCAACATTTATCGTAATATGTATTTGCGATAATTGCTGAATTGGCTTTAGTTTTATTAATATTTTGATATGAATGAGCATTATGTGAAGACTTTAAAGGTGAGGCTCTACATTAAAAAGGCATATTACACTGATATCAATTCATGCTTATTTATGTTAATAATTTACGTTTAGGAAGAGTATAAGTCTTTGTATCGTGCGCGTTTTATCATTTTACTAATATATCAACCTCCACAACTTTTAACTTTCCATAAATTACTAACATAACACCTCAAACCAAATTCAATTACTTCTGCTGCACAATATTTTGGTTACCATTTTGCCTTACTTATACAAGTCTTAATGATTGCGTAATATGTCTCCTCTGCTTCTTAATCCAAATTCAAAATCGCATAGAAATTGTAGAAACATCTCCAAATTCAATCTATTCGCCACAACGGCACAGCTTCAAGATTCGAAAAGGAGCCTTAAATGCTACGTGTTAAGATTAATAGTGCCCGAGTAACTTGTTCTTCCTTCCTTTGGAAAGTCGCGAAACGTCTAAGGAAGAACGGTAAACATGTGTGCAAATCGTAATCAATTAACCCTTAACCGTAAGTTATGTTTAATTTACGAAGTTCGCAAAATATTGCGCACTTAGTAAGATGTGATTTTTGTCTCAATATTTGATGCACGTATAAATGTTTCTGCACTGGAAGTCAGTAAAGTCGATAAGAAATGGTATGAAATACGTACCAAAAACCATTTTCATCGCGGTCATCTTACAAACATCGTAAAAGTTCGTAAAACTATTGGGGTTTCCATTGTTTTCTCTGTTAAAGTATCGCTCGTATTCGCTTTCGCCAATCATAAACTGATGATTTTGGTCCTGTTCAATGCTTCACGAGATATTTTTGTGGATTGCTTGTTAAAGATTAGTGATACAATACTTCAACAACAATATCAAACGATTAAGGAACTAGACGCGTATTGACCTATTAAATAATTGATATTTTGTTGGCCTAAATGTCCTCGGATATCGAAGGATTGCTATTGTTTTAGTTGAACGAATAGAATGATCAAATAACAAAGTTTTCCGCTGGTTGCATCCACAATTTTGGAAGGATACCACGGTTAGTTTAACGATTAACCCAATTCTTAAGTGCCTCCTCCCAATCCAGGGTTTCCTTGCTGGGACCATTCGCTTCTTCATGGCGTTCACCATCATCTTGAAGGACAATCTTATCCACTGAACTGTTAGCGTATTCAGTAAATTCCTTTGAATTGCGTCTGTCATTAATCTGAAAACATATACTTGGTGTATTAAAATTACATTCGTTTCGTAATTCGTGTAAAATATGAGTAAAAGCAGTCACTATTGCACATTTACTTAAGAAAAAGTAATAAATTCACACTAACCCAGAAACATCAATCCTAAACTAAACGTTTAACAAGCAGTGCAGTTTGTAGTAAGTGCGTGTCCGTGTTGAGTCTATCTATATCCCACCTGTGAAGCAAACGGCCCGTAATTGTAATTTTGGGCATTTTGCTGCGGTGGTGCGCCATGATTCATGTGAAATTGTGCCTGTTGTGAAAAGTCTGAAGATCGTCTACTCCCTCCGCCTTCACGACCATCACGTCCCTCTCGTGCTTGCGGCGGTCCTCCATTAAACTCTTGATAATAATTCCCTTGCTGTGGGTGGTATCCTTGTTGCATGTGTGCTTGAGGGTAGTTTCCATAGTTATGATTAGACATTTCTGGTGGACTTGTTGCTGATGCTGCCTGTCTTGCACGTAATTCCGCCATAAAATTCGCTTCTTGTGCATAGCGACGCTGCAATTCCTGTTGCCAACCGCCATCAGATTCTTCATCGCCATCATCTTCAAAGTCTACGCAAGATAATAAATCACTGATATTAGCACTCTCGATAATTAGTAGATTAAAATACAATTATGGTAGGTTTTTAAAATGGCTCTACTGCATAAGATTGGGATGGAAACACATACAACATGCCGATAAATTAGCTACGCTAGCATGCAGTAGCCTAGGTCCTAGGTATGAGTCGCTAGTCGTAAGTGGATTCATCATGATTCCATTAATTACACTTTGCGTCAGGTGTTGGTGATTATGCTGGCGTTAGTCGTGTACGAATGTTACATAGACGGTGGACGTGACAGAGTGAGTTTTAGATCATTTTCTTTGGCATTGCTGACTAGTTGTTAGTTCGTACGTGTAAGTAACTCACCGATAACGGATTTTCGATAGGGCATCACTCCTCTCTGATAAGCCGAATCCTCTGCAAGGGGGAGGGACGTACACTAATTTGTTTGCCATATTTTACTCTAGCCCGGCACTTGTCACTCGTCATTTGTTTCATATTGGATTTGTTACACATTCGATTGATCAAAGAAACAAACAACAAGCTTAAAGAGTAGAGAATAGATGAGAAAGTCAGTGACAAATCATTCAATAGCTAAGAGATGCAAATATTAAAACATAAATCAAATCATACGTAAACCTAAAAATCAACTAAAAACTTACAATTTCCCGTGTCCTAGGCGTGTTGTTGGCTCTGTGAGTGTTTGATATGCAATGTGTTATGTGATAGCTGTAAATTTGATTGAATGTGCTCATGTATTCTTCAGTTTGTATCTAAAACTATTGAACGATATTGCACATATTTACAACTTTGTCTAATGTTGGGGGGTGTAAAGTAGTTAGTATAAAAGTATCATGTTTGAAATAGACTTGTTAAAAAAAATATATAATACAATAGGTAACAATAATCAATAATAAATAACATATAAGTAATCAGTGTAGATTGTGTAAAGCTTCATTACTGACAAACATGCCTTAAAATTTCTTGTCGCATAATAAAATATCATAATTTTAAAGCAGATAAGTCACTTACAATAAAATCTATGTTTATAACATGAATTTCATTAAATACGTGATGTTTTCGCCATGGATGTAATAATAAATTAAATTTAACAAAAATAATTCAATACAAAAATAAATAATTTCATAATTCCGCGACTACAGAGCTCTCTTTGAATAAGTATTAGGAATAGATGCGAATGGCAAGCTTGCGGCCTCAACAAGTTCTGTAATCGCGGCACAAATGTGCAATTTGTACTGTCGACATCATCATGCTAATAACTTAAAAATATAATCAGAGTAGCAAATGCGAAGTTAACAACATTATGAATCAGAAGAATTATCACTAGTCTAGTTCCAAAAGAGACGGAAGTAACTCAATAACAGGGATTTAAAGATTAAGAAACAATCAAAATATAAAAACATTCGTATGCATTCGATATTTATAGCACCATGTTCGAAAATAGTGTTGGTGTGTTCTGTCTGCATTTCTAAAAGATTTTCTGTCTACAAATTCTATTAAATAAGAACTATGCAATTGTAAAGTTGCATACATCCATCATAATTATTTAAGTGTTTTTAAGCGGATATATAATTTATTAGCATCAATTATTCGAGTTTTAGGTTTTTATACTCTTTGGAATGATAAACTAGCGCACGATTATTTAGAATCTTGTAGCATGTATATATTTTGCTAGAGCCGCTAGAAACTAAGTAATTGAAGATAATAATGCGATCTAGATATTGAAAACACTAAAACAATACTATTTTAGGCAAACATACAGAGTAGTATTGTTTTTAAGAACAGTTTTGAATATCCGACCCTCAGTTTTACTTCCAAGTTCTTCTAAACGACTATCAGCCTGGGGCAGACGTCAAAAATACTGCGCAAGTGCCTTAAGTGTTCATACCTGAATTTAATTCCCTAACTAATGTGGACATGGCATTTGTGACTGAATCAGCGGCGACCAGTAGATCATTCCGCAGTGAACGACCAACAGGACCCCCAGGAGTACCATTTCCATTGCTACCACCACTCTTTGACATTCCTGCAATAAATTCAGAAAATTATTTTTTTTAAATGTCCGATTAAAAAATACACTACTTGCCACTTGGAATATTTCCAGATCCACCAAAAGCATTCCTCACATCACCCCCTACACCAACCAACGCATCGACATTGTTATGATGTCCACCGCGATGATCGCTACGATCCAAGGAGTTAGTATTCCCGATCCCACCCAGAGCTGCGGACATATGTGCACGATCCCCGCCTCCAGAACGTCCTCCACCTCCACCACTACCGCCGACCGAATTCACGGTCATCTCAGCTCCTATGGGTTGCCCAGGCGCGTGTCCTAATGGAGTCTGGGGTGCACTGCGCGGTCCACCCTGTGGCGCAGAGACAACATGCCCGGAGGCTCCGGTAGGTAAGGATGGTGACTTTGTGCTACACGGGGAGGAATTGGGCGTGCTACGCGGCGAAGATTGATGGTTCTGTACAGTAATTGTGGACTTTAGCTAAGCCCGGAGACAAAACCAAACAAACAAAAGAAGTCAAATTAATTCCAATGTGATACCAATAAATATGATCCATGAAAATGAAACCATGAAAAATGGAGAAACTATTCAATTTATGAATTTTTAATGAAGTAACTGAGAATAATTTAGTTAAGATGTTTCGTGTTGTTTGTTAGTAGTGTTTTGTCGGCGGATTTCTAATCACACACTATATAATTTAATTGAAACATACCTTTAACATTTTCATTAGACCTTCCAGCTGAATCATAAGCTGCCTTCGAGAATCCTGCAGAGTAGTTAAATGAGTTTCTAACTCATCTTTACGCATTCTTAATGCGCGCAATTCATGCATAAGTGCTGGGTTTTCAGCACCATGACTTTCCAATTCTTGCTGACGTCGAAGGCGAGCAATTTCACGCATGATCTCACGGTTCTTAGCTTCCAACTGCCCGATAAGTTCCCGTTGAGCTCGAGTTGAATCCATGCCCAAGCAGGTTTCCGACGGAACACGTCCCTAAAGAAAACAAACGATTTCAAGTAAATATTTCTTTATTTGCTACTCTTTATAAAAAAAGATAAAGTACTTACTGCGTCTGGCGATAGGGAATTTTTACGAAGATTTGCACCTCCTCTCTGAGAAACAAGCAATGCAAGAAGCACACTTAAAACGCGCCACAAGGCAAAAATTGTAAAATATAACGAATAAAAAACAGCTACTAAAAGGGACAAAACCTTCTTTCAAATGTTAAAACTAATGCAATATACTAGTTCTGTTCTAGGCTTTCTGAAGACTTTCAAGTGGCGCGCTAAAAATAATTGTCAGCCGCCGACAAGCTAGATCCTCGCTCAATTGAATTCAACGCCTATTATGCAACTACAATGAATTAATCAGAGAGCTTGACATCTATTCTATTGAATTGTTACTCCAATTTCAATTAGATAAATATTATAAATGTAAATGAAAAGCGAGCAAACTAAATTGCTTCGTGCCACGAAATGTAACATGTAAGAATCAAACTCATAAGGAATGTTATAAATTAGTAAACCGGTAATGAGCACGTATGATTTATGAGGCTAACCATTCCAGAGCGTTGCTCCTGAGCCAGTTTCGCAGCATATCTTGCAATCAGTCTATGCTCATCATCTCTGGCACTATCAAGACTTCTCGCGGTTGAGCGACTGTCCAAACTGCCCATGCCATCGTAATGTGGACCAAAATTATTTCCGTCTGGGAAGCCGTTATGCGACGGAAGTGGTGATGGTGGTCTGTACAAAACGAACAAAATAAATTGCGAAATCAATTCAAAGAAAAAACCGATAGTATTCTACTTACACAATATGCGATAAATTTAATGGCTTCTCAGGCTGTTCGGGAAACCTAGGTATATTATTCTTTGGCTTGTCGGGAACACATCGAAATGACTTGCGCAACGAGTGTCCAATCGTCCTCGTTGGGGAATAAGATGAGTACTCCTTCACAGCATGATCCAATGTATGGGGTGCAGTTACACGTCCGCGCCAAAAACACTCCTGGCACATGTTATAGTGAGGACATTTCTGGCATCGGTATCGAAAACCGGGAAAGTTTTCTTTTTGACAAGCATCACATTGAATCGGATGGGCAACTAAAATTATGTGATATTAGTCAGAATTGTTTCTTATTATGAGTAGAGGGAATTTACTATTTTCGACAGTAGCTAATCGATGCAATAACGGCAACCACACCAATGGTGCTGGCCCAGGATCAGACATCATTGTATCCAGAAAATCGTTAACAGTCACTTTTGCATTCTAAAAAATAATCAATAGAATAGGTTTGCGGTGATACAGAATATATAAAATACCTACCGGATTGAAAATATTTGGGGCAAGTTGATCGCTAAAATTGAACGAAGGCGACTCGTAAACTGCAGCTGGGAGCGCCAATACTTCTTGGAGATACTCGTTATACCTCCACATTAACAGCAAGCCATTACTGTCAGAAATTTGCGAGAAGATGTCTGAAATAACACACGTTTAATACAATTGTTCAAGTACATGATTCAATATGTATCGCCGTTTATTAACCTCAATAATCGTGGCTCTTAACTAAAAATATCACTTTCCTACTTGTTACTTTAGTACTTCAACAGTGTTGAAACATACCAAATCGAAAACGTAATTTAAAAATACTCACATCTCAATTTATCCATCAATTTCCCAGCACACAATGTAGCCAAGGCCACTTTAATTGAAAACACCCTTATTTTCCCAACATTTTCACTAATGCACAATGAAACGATATTTAGTCACAGCATCTTAAGTAAGTGAATTAAAGTAGAAGTCTACTTACACAGTAGCATATGCAGCTAGTAGCCAATTAAGCAACAAACTTGAGCATACATCAACATGTGCCTGTTGCGTGGGCGGTGCTCGCTTGTTCAAGCTATGATACAATGAACAAAGAAGGGTTTCCAACTTGGCCACACTGAGCTCACTTGAAGGTTCTAAAGCATGCAATCCTTGTTCTCTGAATGCTTCAATCACATTCCAAATGTCCAGGGCATGTACTACAACAAATCATTAAATAAATTATGTAAATTTCAATTAATTTGAAATAGAATGATGTTTAAATAGCAATAATGTGATATACTCACAGCTCACTTTCTTTTGAATAAACCTCAACTTTGATGCAGTTCGATAGGATGCAAATCTAATCAGATCAAAGTTATGTGCACTCATCTCATGCACCAGCGCGAGACGATAGTCTGACGTTCCGTCCTGCATTCTGCTTGCTGTTGGGTGCCTCACAAGATCCTACAAATTAATAAATCAATTAACATGTCAGTGAACTCATAAACACATATTGACTGAATTAGGATAAATTTCAAACAAACCTGCTTTAAAACATTCTAACAGTGGCTTGGATCAATTCTAGTATGTGTGTCACTTTTTAGTCCTCTTTGCAATTATTGGAAACTTATTGCAAAACTAGTTAGAAGCGAAACAAATGGAAAATAGACGGCGGATGTTTATAAATAGAGCGTCTCCCGCCGTCTCGCGCGCAATAATAATCGTCAATAACTGTCGGCGCGTGTTTAACGCACAAGAACATTGCGCAAATACAAAGAATTTTTTAGACTACTTGGCTTGCGTATTTCTCTGGAACATATGTGATGTATGTGTTGTAGAATATTGCACTACACAAGCTAACGTTGAGGAAAGTGTTGTTTTTATTGCAATTCTAACACGAATGTGGCACAATAAATATACGGGAGGGTTACTCACAGTTCAGTTGCTCCCAAATGAAGCCAATTTAAGTCGCAATCGTGCAAATTGAGAGAAAAAAAACAGAAATATCAATGAAAACAGGAACGGGCTGAAGCACCGGGCGCCATTTTCTTTTAGCACCTGTGCATTAGCTGCTGCCCACCGACATCGACTCCCGAAGAAGCCGATTGGAGCAATGAGAACGGGACCAGCAAAACGGAATAGACGCGAAAATGCCAAGAAAGTATTATGGTGCCATCTCCCTGGAAACTCGTCAACATGAGTCCAAATTTTCTGAAATATTATTTTATTTCAGAAGATTGGCTTTTCTAATCATCACAAGCTATTATATTAATCGGAATAGCATTTTGCAGCATAGGATACTTTGCGAAAAATTGGGAAAGTGCTATCATTACATTGAAAATCTACAATATCTAACTATCATCTGATTATTTATCTAGTCTTGCCATCCCACAAACTGTTTTGTTTGCTCAGTATAACTAAAGTGCAAAAGGGAAACAAGTAGTTATTTGCAACTAGTAGAACGCCCTGGTGGCATAGACATCTACATTCATACCTTGCTAAACTTGAAAAAGTTTAATAAACGAGAAATCTGGAAATAACAAATAATTTTAGAAGACTGTGCACAGAACTGTTCTATTTCATGGCGGTCAATTCTAGATGTCTCAGCAATCTGAGCGTTCCATTAACAGTTCTAGTCCATATCTTTTTCAATCACACTCACGGAGTCATCCCATTTCGTAAATTTTGGTGGAAGTCCGAGTATTGCAATACAATTTAATCCAAATATTAAAAGTTAGCATAATTAAGTGTAAAATAGTTGTAAAAAAGGTTGTAAAATGCTTCAAAACTACATAATTTTTGGATTTTTTCACATTTGGTTAATTTAATTGGTGTTAGCACATATTTATTGCATCATCATTTATTTATCAGTTCAAGTATTTATTTTAGCGAACTTTTTGAAATTAAAAGCCACGTACAGTGTGCATTACATTGAAATAAATATGCAAAAAACATAATTTTTTTATTTGTCTTGGGACATTTAGATAATGATAGTGTAATTTAACTTGTATCAAGTTTATCTAATTGATATCAATGCTACATAAATAGCATAGATCAATAACAAATTGTTGTATTTGATGGAAATAAGAGCGCTCCGTGTGCTTGCTACGGTTTCATCAGATAGATTAAAGCGCGTTGCTTAGAAGTGATTATAGTTTGTTTCTATTATATTTACTCTATTAGATTCTATTACAATGAAACGTTGCGCAAAACGTTGCCATAGTTACTAGAGGAAATGCTGATATTGGTGAGGCTATTGCTGCGAGTTTCGCAAGTGCTGGAATGATTATAAGTTGATATTACAGAAATTAATACGTATTAAATTTATTAATAGCTTATTTAGCAAAAAATGTATAACTGATATTATTATTCAGAAAAAATATTGAAGAATAATATTCAACATTATCCAAGTTAGTATTTTTAATAAAGTTCTAAATTAGTAGGTTAATATTTCAAAATAATTACGGTACGAAGTTTATGGTCCTTTATTATTGCCTTGCACCGCTCTGGCATAAGCAAGTTGATAATTTTGCGCGTAATTATCGCAAATTTCGCATCTTCCTGGTGGACCGGTAGGACCAGCTTCACCTCTCAATCCTGGTTGGCCAGGTATACCTTGTTCGCCTCTGTCTCCTGGGCGACCAGTAAGGCCTTCTCCTTGAGACCCTGGGGATCCTTGGTAACCTCTTGGACCTATTGGACCTTCCCGCCCTATGCCTTCTGCACCTTTGTCACCTTTATCTCCGCGTTCTCCAGGTGGACCTTGTGAACCAGTAGCTCCCGTGATACCAGGCAATCCCGCAAATCCTCTATCGCCTGGTAAACCCGGGGGGCCTGGTTTACCTGAATTCAGATAATAAATTTGCAGATCAATTAGTTTTTATTTATAATCGAGAGTTAATATGAAGACATGCGAGTGTGTATCTAAAATAAAATGTTACCTGGTATGCCAGGTGGACCAAGCATGCCTAAACTACTGATGGCGTGCCGACCGGGAGGCCCACGCGGACCTCTCAGCCGATGGGTTAGTGCTGGCAATTCGGCTACAAATAATGATAGGATACATTCTAGATTAATAAATTAGTGAAAACAACAATTTAAAGTGTGATACCATGTACAAATAATAATTCCTGGTCAAATTTATTTAACTACCTGCAGAACCTTGAACGCCAGGTGGCCCAGGTCGGCCAGGTTTAGAAATACCCGGTGGACCTGGAGGACCCTGCATTGTTGTGGCAATATCACCAAGATGTTCTAAAGTAATTTAAAACGTAACGTTAGAAAACGGTATTGCGCAGTCTAAGGCTTACCTCTAAGAACAATTAAACATATTTCTCGTATTTCGGAATCTCCAATTAATTGTCCCTTTAAAAGCACAATACAAAATTTAATTACAAGTATAATAAATCAAAATTTCAACATACTGAAGGTCCAGGGGCGCCTGGTAAACCAGGTTTGCCATTTTGTCCAAGTGGGCCTGGTAAACCATGCGCTCCATCTTTTCCAGGCATTCCTGGTAATCCCGTGGGACCAGAAGGACCTCTTTCACCAGGTGGGCCACGTTCCCCAGCCTGAAAATAATTAGTTTTGAAACCACAATAATAGAATTCAATTTATATGTAGTTTTACTGATCCAGCAACACCTGGATATCCTCTTGGTCCTTGTATTCCCTGAACACTTTCAGAATCAAATGCAAGTAAATTATGTGATCCAGTTTCTCCTGGTGGTCCAGGAGGACCAGGAACGCCTGGAAATCCTGGACGGCCGTCATTACCAGGGACACCATTAAGACCCTATATAATTTTCTTATTTAAATAACTTTTAATTGTAATCCAAAATATATTTGAGGGCTTACTGGTGTGCCATCATAACCACGATCACCTTTCTCTCCTGGGAAACCGTTCAAACCGCTATCGCCTTTTTCACCCATCTTGCCTTTGTTTCCAGGAAGGCCTGGAAAACCCGGAATGCCATCTATTCCTGGGCTACCTTTTATACCCATTGGACCCGGTAACCCGGGATCTCCTTTCAGTCCTGGCAATCCAACACCATGAGCTTCTGTTGTTATTACTTGTCCTGGTGGCCCGATAGGCCCTTGTAATCCTGGTGCGCCTAAATAAAAATTAATTATTAGGTTTAAAAAGTATTTTGTCAGCAAATTAATAGTATTAATAAATACCTGGAATTCCCGTAATTCCAACACGGCCATGTTCACCTGTTAAACCTCGTTGGCCCTCTTCGCCTTTTTGCCCTTTGATTCCAGCGATTCCAATTGGTCCAGGCACACCGGGATTGCCTGGTAATCCAGGATATCCTTGTATACCTTTTTCGCCTTTTTGTGGGATATTTATGACTGGTATAGGTGGTAAACCTATCGGTAAATCCGGTGACACAGCATGGGATGTATACTACATAAACAAATATATTATAATTGTATTTCATAAACAATTAATGAAGTACAATACTTACTGGAATTTCCAAACATTTTTCTCTTTGTGGTTTAGTTGGATCACAGCTCATTAACATCCATTGCAAATCAATCTGGGAAGTTAATTAAATAATTGAAAACTATAGGTATCATCATTTCAGTCGGAAAACTCTAATAAGCAACGCGTTTAACATAGCCTACGACATTATAACATCATTGGTATACTAAAAGAAACTATTTGAGTTTCATGCTTCGCTGTTCGCTACAATGAAAACTTACTATATGATGTTTATGGAAATCCATAATCCTTGTCTAATCAGTATAAAATTAATTAATATTTAAACAATTCACAAATATTAATAAATTTTTAAGAACATACTTACTGGGTTTGTTATTCTTCTATTTTCTAACTTGGCAACAGAAATCTCTCCATTTGTATCAATTGGCCCACGTGGCTCCAAAGCTTTGGAAGCAATCAAATTGCAATCCACATAAAGTGTAACATTAAATCTCGTTACACCAAAATGTATTTTATGCCAATTTTTATCAAATACCTAAATCAGTTAAAATGATTGCAAAATTATTAAATTCATAGTGGGCAAAGCTGTAAACATTTACATGTGCGTGCGGAAAATGAACTGTCTGAATTTTCCCCCCGTAATTGGTGATTGCAAAATCGATGTACGCATGTTCAGCATTCATGACAATCATAAATTGCGGCCGCTGTTGCACATCTGTAACACGCAATAAATGCCATGTGGAGTTTGTCACTCGTCGATTACGAAAAGTGCAAATGAAGGAAAATTGTTCTGGTAATCCTTGTGGAAATACATGTCTATAAAAAATAGAAAATATTGAAAACTTTAAATAAAATAGAATTCGATTAAGAAATGCCGTCAAATTAACAAACTTTTACTTGCACATGCATGCCCGGCTAGCTCAGTCGGTAGAGCATGAGACTCTTAATCTCAGGGTCGTGGGTTCGAGCCCCACGTTGGGCGAACATTCTTTTCGGAAACGCGATAATTTCATGACTATTTTGTAGGTACTGCTTATATTTTTCTGGTTTTACCTTGTTGGTAATGTAAGATCAGCATTCACATTCAATCTATATGCTGTTTGGAACCTGTTGGAACCTCTAACGCGCGACACCCCTGAACTAGATGTATTGAGCAAATCCAGACGGAATTTCCGTATGAAATCATAGGTTTGCAGGTCTTCATCTCCTGGTTTAAAGTCTGCGCAGGGCCCAGAAGAGTCTTCTTCTCCAATACCAAATTCTGTCACAAAGTATACCATAAAAGCGTAAGTAAGAACAATTACATTTCATTGTCAGAGTACATAAATTGAGTATGATACAAAAGATAAAACGGATTTTATCTGTGTAATTGATATTGTTGTTAGATCAATTAGGAACATGCGCCATATAGGGTCGGACATATGGTAAAACTGCATTTATGAATGCACTGTGGACAATGAGTCGCGCGGGAAATATTTATTGTTATTTCGATTAAATTGCGATCAGGATTGTTGCTTACATTAATACAGATAATGGTTGGACAGTGGGCAATATTGCCTCATAACTAAAATAGGGAAAAGGTAGCAATTAATTGGAAAACTGGGAATTGGTAACAGAACTTTCCACAAAACTTTATAATAATAAAATATTATACTTACGTCCATATGTGATATCAATATAACTGATAATGTATATTATGCAACAATAACTGGAATATTTATTTGCTATACTGTAAGAAATTTGAATTAATTGCCTCAAATACGTTTTAAGTCGTTTAACTTACAAATTCATTGTTTAAAAAGCATTCCTTCACTTGATTTAAGCTTTTAATTTACGTTTTGAATTTTACCCAAAAGTGAAACAAAGTGTAAATTGTCTTACTTAATTGTCGACTGCTGCTTTCAGAAGTATTACTTCTGAAGCATCCGAACTAAATGATCCGAAAGTCACAAACGGAATCAGAGCAGAATCCTCACTGCTGTCCAGCTCATTCCGATTATAATATAGACCTAATAGGCCTAATGTAAAAACCAGAAGTTATTGTCGAACAAAAACGTCCTCAACATACTTAAAAAAATCGTCATTTATATTTGTCTGAAACAACATTTAATATCGGTTTAACAGATGCTTCAAAATTGGTATAAGCAGATGACACCGTAATATTAAAAATATTTATTTCTTTAAAAAACTGGCAAAATACTTGAAGAATTAGAATTGTTATCATTGTGGGTTGAATAAATTTTATTGTATTCTGTAAATACTATTATATTTGCAAATTACAATAACATTCATTATTGTTGAATATTTTATTCTCTTTCGATAAATTCCACTTTGTGTCGCTAGTAACGCTGTACTACGTTCAAGGTTAGCTTCTCTCGCTACACCCCCACTTGTATGATTAATTTCATTCGCCTGCTGGGCTGCTTGCTGGCAAGTGTAGAATTGTTGAGTGAATTGAGTGAAACGACTTTTAACGAGTTTAGATTAGTTTCGAGTCGAGAACAATGCTCAACTAGCGTTGGAAGCAAAGTACCTGTAGCAACCTAATGCTCGCTACGATTGCAACCTAACAACTCCGAATCGATTCGTATCCACTTTGTCGATTTGCGCGTAGAAAGCCAGTGTTTATGCAACCAAACCACAGGTTTGCTCAGAGGTCCCCGTTTGTGTGACTGAGCGTCAACGGCGCGCCGTCGGGGCCGAAGGAAATTATTTATAGAAGTCGATTGGATTCAACGTGAGATTGTCTGTCTGCATGTGCTGGTGAGGCCCATCGCGCAGCGACCTTAACCCATTTTGCCAAAGGAACAAAACACCCAGGATGTCGAAATTGGTGCAGAACAGCCCTACGATTCCCACGTACAAGTTAGTTATCGTCGGGGGCGGTGGTGTTGGCAAGTCAGCTATAACATTGCAGTTTATTCAGGTAATTGTTGAGGAAATGTAGTGTTTAGAAGGCAATAAATTGACTCTTGTTCAATCTAATCCCTTTGGCAATGGTGGGCCGTTTGCACAGGTTGTATGCGTCATATGCCTATGGGAGGGCCTTCAGATGTCTTTATTTGGAGAAGAATTGCTTGCGACAGCCTTGCTGACGTGCCTACACGAATCGCAACATGTTATGAAGAAAATATAATATGATATGAGACCTATATTTTGGAATTCATCTAAAATAATTGAAAACTTTAATATTTTTTCTATTGAGATATGTTTACTTAGACCATTGCTGAATATTTGACAATGAATATCAAGTCACTTTGCAACTAAGATCAATGAAATGCTTTAATATTTTTTTTCCAGAGCTTCTTTGCATTGGACTATGATCCAACTATTGAAGATTCTTACACAAAGCAATGTGTTATTGATGATTTGCCAGCAAAACTTGATAGTGAGTAATAGGATAAACAAGCAAATATCAAATAATTAAATTGTTTCTTTTAGTTTTGGATACTGCAGGCCAAGAAGAATTTAGTGCAATGAGAGAACAATATATGCGTTCTGGCGAAGGCTTTCTCTTAGTGTTTTCTGTCACAGAAAGGTCTAGTTTTGAAGAAATGTATAAGTTCCATAAACAGATTCTTCGCGTAAAGGACCGAGAGGAATTTCCAATGTTAATGGTTGGCAATAAGGTATTCATCAGGCACGTGATACACTAACGTCAACTTATTTTAATTAAAATTAATCTACAGGTGGATTTAGAACATCAACGATTAATCTGGACGGAAGAAGCACAAACTCTTGCCCGCCAGTTGAGAATACCTTATATTGAATGCAGCGCTAAGAAACGCATTAACGTCGACAATGCCTTCTATGAGTTGATTCGCGTCGTGCGGCGGTTTCAGTACAACGATCGTCCACCAGTGAGGCCATCGCACAACAAGAGCAAGAAAAAGAAGTGCTGCCTAATATAAGTGGGCCTCCAATGAGGCTATTCCCGAAAGCTTTAAATGTTGATTGTATTGAAAGTTTGGCGGTTTTAATCGCGGATACTACGCGATTTCATGCAACAATTTTGTTGCATTAAGGGTAACCGTAATTTGCCATTATGATCTTTGGAGACCAGAGGTTTCTAACGTATCCACGCTTTCAACGCAGTTTTTATCATTGTTTTTAATACATCACGCGCAGCTATAAGTATAGATTTAACAATTAACTATTGCCAAAAAGTGCACAAATTTGCTCGATTACTACGGAACAAACCAACGTTACCAACAACATCACGCTGAATTTCGAAAATGGCGCTGGCAGCTACTTAGTAAACAAGTGGAGTAACGAATTGAACACATAACACAAGTGTGTCGTGCCGAACACCAATTTAAAACAAATAATTTTATTTTTATAAATATATACATATAAATATCTATATTATATATGTATGAAGTATACTATTCACATTTTACCATGCGATATTGATCCATAGACGTCGCTGACGACTATTTTTCTATGCGAGCGTTAACTATTGAGAACTTACCTGGCGCTAGGCAAATTTCGTATTTCTCAGAGGGAAAGAGGCAGGGCGGGGTGACACTGCCACAGCGATAAAACAAAAGGAACACGCAACAAGATATTTGATATTGTTGTCAATTACTAATATAACTTTACGGATCTGAAAACTGAGTGAATTGCAAATTTGATGCAGCTAATGTAACAAGTCTTCCGAGTATTGTTTACACTTAATTTTCTCATAATTGTCGACAGCCATGTTTGGTTATGACTAACACAAAATATGTTGATTTGATTGAATATCAAATATCGTAGATAAAGCAGAATCGAATGTCGAGTGCAAAAGAAAGCGTAAATAAATGTGTCATATCTATTAATACGCACACTGCCGTTCGGATGTTTTGACTAACAAGTTTATTATAAAAAATATAAAACCATCGTGCAATTAAACACGGACACATTGATATCTAAATTTACATTAAAGCTTAATATAGTGACACTTTATCTGATAATCCTATATACACAATACATTACACATCATTTTTGTGCTTTATAAGTTCATAGGGCTTGTAGAGGCTGTGGATTTGTTCATTTTACTACTAATTCTGGGGATGCCCTTATATAGGCACTAGTCACAATCACA
>JAODGC010000011.1:1681679-1692226 GCA_027574925.1 Ecitoglossa quadriceps | reverse complement strand
GATGCTAGGAACGTCAAACTATGTAAGCAAAGCAAGTGTTTCGTGCGTAGCTATTTGTTATTCCGTGTTGTGTTTGGTGAACTTTTACATTTTGTGACTCGCGGTCTGGTCTCTACGCAGCTACCATAAAGTACCTCCAGCCTCTGAGGCCGGTGCCTGTACCGAAGAGACGATGCCAAAAAGCCAGCGCACCACCTCGACGTGATCAGATGTAGCCCGCTTTCTTTCGCAATGTATTTCCCGATCGGTTGGCCTAAAGTTTTGAAAATTCCTGACTTGGGCGACACACGTCTCAAGCAGGTCACGTCCAATAGAGATAGGATTTTGTTTGCCATCCTCACCGACGACTCGCTAGCGATCTGGTTTTGTAAGGTAAACACGCCTTATTTAATTAGATTACTTCAGCATATTACATGTACTTTATTCTATATTGGAGAAGTAATTGTGCAGTATGGTGGTGTTATCAGTTTTATTATCCATTGTGAATGATATAATAATTCATTTGTTTTTGTTTATAGCCATGTGTGCCAATTGTTGTGCACAGAAGAACAAGGGAATCTACAGAAAGACTAGGAACCAATATTTTAGTTGAATGGAAACCAGATTCAAGCAAATTGGTTATTGTTGTATGTATATAAAAATTATTATTGTTTCAAATCAATTTGTTATTTTTTGTAATATGAACGTTTATAGACATCAGAAGGACATTTGCTACTTTATAGCCTCAATGTTATCTCAGACCAAAAGGGGCTTTATGTCCAAACAGACTCTCCACATGCCAATCTTAGGAGGGATAGTGCTGAGTTGTTTATCAAGGAGATTATTCCACCTTTACAATTATCCTTGGTAAGTTATTCAAATTAGTATATCATTACTTTAGAGGATGTGGAGTTGTTAAAGTATTGTATTCCTAGTGTTTGCTAAATACTGGTTCTCTTTATTTATTTCACTAGTTCCTAAAGTAAAAACTGCTAATTGCATTGTTATTCACTTTGCTCGGTTATAGAACGAGGAGTCGATGGTATGGGATGGGAAAATCACGAGTATTGTATGCATCACAATGACTGAGCTGATGGTAGCCACGAGCAATTCGCACGTGTTGCGGTATCGATGGGATGGCACTCAAAACCGTGACTACAATCTGGATCTACGGCGAATTCCATTTTGCATTAATCAACAAGTATCTAAAGGTAACAATAATACCTATGATAATTATGTTAGTAATTATCATACAAGAATGTTGAATTTATCAAACATTGAGCATAATCAAATTGGACTTAACAATAAACCAATCTTCAAAAATGTTTTTCATTACTCTGAAACCAGTAACTAATTGCTAAATTAGCAAAACATTAAATATTGTAGCTTATTCTTGTTTTGCTTTTATCGATTTGTTTGAATGTGGAAATGTTTGTGTTAACAACTTAAATGTAACAGTCGATAAATATTCTTTTGTTATCAATTCCAGCTGTGCCAATTGTCGAAGAAAACACTTATATAATAACCATTGAGTATTCTCCGCTTGTGGGAGGCTTTGCCATCGTATTAAATGACGGGCGCGCTGCATTTCTAACGGCATCTTCTTTACGGTTTGATCCCAACGTAAGTGCAATATAATACCGTGATTAATTCTTGAATACATGCCTCACTTGTGAAGACAACGTATTTAAATTAGGCTGTTTTAAATTTATATGCATGCGCACAGAAACAAATTGCGATTGTTAAATGTGGATTAGAAGCGCTTTACTCCGCATTTCCATGTATCATCATGTTTACGCATTAAGTTTTGACCCAATTTATTGTGTACGTTAGTTACGTACAAACTAATCTGCATTTGTTCTGCAGCAAGTGCAAGGAATTTGGGCGCAAGGCATTGAGGACGCTTCATGTGCAAGTGTTAATCATAAATACCGGTTGATAACTTTTGGCCGTGCAAAGTAAGCGCATCCATTTTCTAATCTCTTATTTAATTACTTATATTACAGATTTTTTTTAGTTCAGAGTGTGTGGTTTACCACATTGACGAAAGTACTGGAGGATTAGCAATATCACATCACTGCGTTTTGAGTAGTAAAGATTATCCAGGATTTCCGGGGGCTGTGATAGAATTAAAATGGACTCCAGATGGCTGCGCGATGGTCGCCACGTGGAAGAATGGTGGTATTGCAATGTGGTCCACATTCGGAGCGTTACTGATGTGTTCACTAGGATGGGATTATGGTCTGCATGTAGACTTGCAAAGAGATAATCCTTTACATGTTGCTTCAATGGTAAAATAAATAATTTGGTTCTATGAATTGCTCCATAAACCAATTCTCTCTTACAGGAATGGGGAACTGAGGGTTATCAACTTTGGATGATTCGTAAGCAGTTTACAAAAGAAACATGTGATAATGTGAAAGATCCCAACGCAAATCCGCTCGCTGTGGATGAAGTTAATGGTAATAACGATAATGATGAGCCATTCACAACTAGCCTGATTCAACTCGATTTTGTGAAAAGCGCATTGACGATAAATCCTTGTATGGTAAGCACTTTTAAAGATATTTCGTATATAAACAAAGAGCTAAGCTTTTCCAATATCGATGATATTGTGCCATTTTGTGCACATTCACATAGGACAATTTTGGCACGATTTCGCATGACAATTGCACAATTTTGTATTAAATTGACACAATTTTGCATTATATTGGACATAATTTTGAATTGAAATAATGCAATTGTGCGCAATGTTAATTGTGTATTGAATTATCAAGGACGATTGTGTGAAACAATTCTGTCGGAATTGTAGAGTCATCAAAGTCATTTATACTTACAAGGGGAAGACAAACTTTTCATCAACTCGGCAGATACGCTGATCAAAATATTTTCGGATCGCACCGCGAGTAACAAAGAGGAAAGTGTATTCGGCGGTGATTCGTCCCCAACCTCGTCAAATTCACTCGCTGAGGGCCGGCAATGGCTCGTGATTCCTATTCCGTCCACTTATTCCGCAACGAATTGGCCCATACGAGTATGTATTCCTATTGTTCTTGCTAAGAATTGTGTAATATCTGTTTAATACTTCAGTACTCCGCAATTGACCATGATGGACAAAATATGGCCATTGCAGGCCGTACAGGCATCGCGCATTACTCCATGCTTACGAGAAGATGGAAACTCTTTGGAAACGAAAGTCAAGAGAAAGATTTTATTGTTTCCGGTGGATTGTTATGGTGGCGTGACTATGTTGTTTTGGGATGTTATAGCATCATCGACAACGGTGATGAAATTCGTTTCTACCCAAAGGATTGTAAATTAGATAATAAATTTGCAAGAATTGTCCGGGTTTCATCACCGATTTTACTCATGAATAGCCTACTAGACACTTTGGTTACTTTTGGATCGGATGGCCAGGTTGCTATTTGGAATATAAAACAAGTCGACGCTGCTGGTAATGTAGATGTATCTAAATTACAAGTTGTAGACATTTCTGCACTCTGTGTTCATCCAGCTTGCATTGTTTCAATAACCCTTACAACATTGCGGGCTGAATCGGGACGCGGACAAAATCAAAATTCGGAAAGTCTTGTTCTCAACGTTAGTGGAAGACTGCTTTTAGTACAGCGCGAAACCAGGAATGGTGGAAAGTTTACATGTTCCATGCCAACAGTGCTCGCATCTTGTGTAGAAAATGTTTGGGTTCCTGGTAGAAGGAAAGCCGATAAAGTGCATTTAACAGAAGCATTGTGGTTATTTTGTGGAGCACACGGAATGAGAGTCTGGCTGCCGCTATTCCCTCGGGATGGTGATAAAAGTCATACTTTTATGTCAAAGCGGATAATGCTTCCGTTTCATTTGAGAATTTATCCTTTGGCGATACTATTCGAGGATGCTATTATATTGGGAGCTGAAAATGATACAGTGTTGTATACTACGGATACGAACTCACCCTTTTCGTTGCCGTTTAGTGTGTTGCAAAGAACTGTAAGTTACTTACTTTTAATTCACTTATAATTTTAAAAAATATTTTTATTATTCTAGAGTCAGGTCTACTTGCATCAAATTTTACGACAATTAATACGACGTAATTTAGGATATCACGCTTGGGAAATAGCGAGAAGTTGTACAAGTTTACCGTATTTTCCCCACTCTTTGGAGTTGTTATTACATGAAGTGTTGGAAGAAGAAGCTACAAGTAAAGAACCAATTCCTGATGCCCAACTACCAAGTGTGATTGAGTTTATAATGGAGTTTCCGGTGTATCTCCAAACAGTTGTGCAGTGTGCACGTAAAACAGAAATTGCGCTTTGGCCATATTTATTCTCAGCTGCTGGAAAACCAAAGGACTTGTTCCAGGAGTGCATGGCGAAGGGATATTTAGATACAGCGGCTACATATTTAATCATTTTACAAGTAGGTTTACTCCTGTCATTTGTGAGACACAAAATATTTATTAGTATTATACCTGTCTTTTAGAACCTTGAAACCTCATCTGTAAGTCGACAATACGCAACTTTACTTTTGGACACTGCGCTAAATCAATCAAAATGGGAACTAGCAAAGGATCTGGTACGCTTTTTACGCGCCATAGATCCTAATGACGTTGAATCGCCTCGTAACTCAATGATAATTCCCAATAAATTAAACTTGTCTCAACCGGCTACACCTGTATCGCCGAATGCGGAGGATATTTCACTAATATTGGGAAATGTTCAACGTGTAAGAAGTTACAGTACTTCTGTGACACCAAAAATTAGCGAAAAGAATCAATTGATACCTTCGAACGCTAACACGATCGCCGAATCTCCTCTTGTGCAACTTCGAAAGAAAAGCATGCCGAATAGTTCAAGTAGAAGTGAAAATCGTGATTCTACTCACAGTAATACGGCAGAAGAATTCTTCATTGATGTTATTCTACAACGGCATGCACGTCGACTTCTTGCAAATCATAAACTTACTGATATGGGATATTTTGCTGCACATTTGGACTTTCATCTTGTTGCGTGGCTTGGCAAGGAACGAGAACGTGCTGCACGTATTGACGACTTTGTTTCGGGTTTGAAGCAGTTGCATGATGATTTTTCTTGGCCATATCCTACACCGAATGGAACGTTGGGGATTATAAATCGATCACCACCTGAGAGCCCTAACATTGATGAAAAGTTTAAACAGTTGCATTTAGATTGCAATAATCATACATCTTCAAGAGTTGGAGATTCCGGATATATTAGCTATCAAGGCATTCCTTACACAGGATTATATACTCCACAAAATACATTGGAGTTGTCTTCACAAGTGACTGAAACACCGAGTGAAATAGAGCCTGACAGTCCTAATACAGCGATTGATCGTAGTTCAATTAATGGATTAACAAGAATGCATAGCAAGAATTACGATTCAATTAAGAGCAGTGGTGGTGAAAAGCGGGTGTTTTTGTATGACCCATCAAGAAGTAGCATTAGTAGCTACAGAATGATGGAGACACACATTCGAGCGAATAATGAAGATACAATGAGTACCATGAGTTCTGTTTGGGGTGAAGATCGGGAGTTTATGGGGACAAGTTGTAGTAGCGAAAATTGGGAAGTGCCTTCATCACAAGTTTTAGAGCAGTTGTCGAACGCAGGAATGAAGGGATCACAACGAGCAGAAGTACAATTAAGGCAATTACATACAATTTGAAAAATATTGGTGAATTGGCTTTAATATTCTTGAAATTTTCAGATATTTATTACAATTATTTATGGAAGCCAGTTGTTTGGAGTGGTCTCTATTGATATCTGTTCTTTTACGTGATGCCCTGGCCGTTTTGAGAACTGTGAATGCCGCGAAATCCCCTGATCAGTCCATTGAATCCGTGAAGAGATTGAAACAAGGTTTACAAATTTTACATTATTGGACTGATACCGAATGGTAATTTATAACTGTTGTAAACACAACGTTGCAACGCTAATTGTTTTTTTTTTTTACAGCTTGGGTTATAAACCATTCATGTTAGTAATACAGAATCAAATCTCCGTCCTATCGACGATCTTGGCGACGAAAATTCAGCACGAGCAAATTCTAGAGCATCAAAGAGTTATTTCTGCGACTTTAAGTAAAGTATCCGTTACGTCTATACCCCGTTCGAGAAAATCAAGCGCAAATCAATCAGAATCTACTTCCAAAGATCGACTAAGCGTAAGTAGCGTCAAAGAAGTGCCAGAAATAAATCAACTCTCTTCAAATAGTCTCGATGAGTCTATACCTCAAGGGCAGACGATACGTCCCTCCAGCCCTGAGAGCAATTGCATTATTTTCTAAACGTAACGGACTTTCTATTATACTGTAACATAATAAATTCGAAATAATTTATTTACAATGATCATAAATATTATTAATTGGCCGGGCCATCTTAAGGGATGTTTAACTATCATAAATTATTTATTTATTCTTGCGGATTTTTCATTGGTTAATTATGCACCGAACTAATTTTATTCACTGTTCATATAATTGTGAAAATTCTATTCAATGTAGTACAATGATATTGTTTATTTTCTAGAGGTTTAGTATTGTTAGCGAACTTTAGTGCGCTTTGGTGTTAGATGTCAGATTTATATAATATTTATTTACTTATCCTAGTTAGTTGACTACGTACTAGTTGTAATTTTATTTATATTAATAGCTGCGACTACTACGCATCTATTCCGTTGTATTATAGCAATAGTGGATCGATCGGAAGTAGAAAATGTAATCAGCGCAAATTACTAACATAGGTTTGTGAAATATGGAGTTCTAAAATTAGTTTCGTAGTCTGGAACTAATTTGATGACTTGGTAGTAAATCATGTAGGAAACTAATAAATTATCATTGCAGCAATAATCAATTAGGATGTCGTCCAGGAGTGTAGTATTTTTGCTATTACAGTCTATATTAAGTTTGTTTTACGTTGTGCAATCATAAAAATAATTTTAATTCTGATTCGCTAACATTCAGAACTAAGACACGAAATGAACTGCCTAGAAATGCACCTTGATAGGATGAAACAAAAGACATTGAAAACAGTAACAGGACAGTTAAATGAATTACGTAATGTCAAGGCAAAGATAATATTGAGGAAGAGTGGGAGGGTTAATAAGAAACTGTTGTCAATTTTGAAATGTATGAACATTCGTCCTTTAACACTTTAATCCATATATATAATATATAAACATACGTTATAACAATTACTCTAAGATTTTGTCGTATTAAAATAACTGGTTACTGGTCCACTTATTTGACATTAAAACGATTAATCATAATGAAATAGAATGTAAATGAAATTATTTCATTGTTTTCAGTGACGGACATTAATTTGTTTAATGTTTCTAAGCGAAGTCATGCTTCAATATTTGTAATGGTCATTTGTTTACATATGGATATGATTATAACACAATATTATTACACATTAATAATCAAAGGAGATAAATGTTATTCAATTGCTTCCGCGCGTATTGTGTTCATTTGAAAACAGTTAGGACGTGCTTGTTTTATTTTGGTAAATAATCAAACTCAATGTAAGACCGAAGTAGACAATGAAAGCCAAGCGGTCAATGCATATTGCAAGACGAATCCAAACATCTTGAACTCTTGTACGACGACGTACTGTCTCCATTGCAGCTGGATATGGAGAAGAAATAATTTGCTACAAATTCAATAAACAGGAAGGTAAATGTTTGGATTGTAATCGTATTTAACATATTGACTTACCGGCGTTAATTCCGGTAGTAACAACAGTTTTTCTACATATTTGTGTTTCACAATTCGTCCAATTACATGGGTAGGCTCGTAAAGTTGCTTGTTTCGTGAAATATTGATCACAATCACGCTTATTATCAAATTTAGTATGTTTGCTAACATTATTGCACTGTATTGGTAAACTAAAACATGTTTATAATACAGTTGCATGTCACTCAGAAGTATTACTTTTTACTGCTTTACCAATAATGGGCACAATAGTTGCATGTGCAGGTAGAACTATCGCAAGAGCAATGGATCCCATCGATGTTAGGATAAATTGCACGGCAATTAATGATATTTTAATATAGTCAAAACTCGAACACCAAAAATTGCCTAACATCATTGTGCAAACAACTAAAATCAATGTTGAATTAACACTTTTTGTTCAAATATATGAAGTAAGATATATATACTAAGCAATGGAGTTTTGAATGCTGTATCATATAGACTCGTTTTCCTTTTAATTGTGAAACGTAATTTAAGTTGTGTTGGCATTTTAATGTATTTTTCAGGCGAATGTTCCGGATTTGACGTGTGGTAAATATGAATATTGGGTCCTTCTTGAATATACCATTCCGAATCGTAGTTGTTTTCATGCTATAAAAATATTTGCTTGTTTTACATTTAATTAGAGAAGAATGTAAACTTACAAATTTAATAGTCTCGCTTGGATCAGTCACAATAAATTGCACATCATTATTTTGCGCAAACGACGTGCTGAGAAAAACTTCGCATTCATGCATATCATTGGGCCATTTTTCAATTCCATCCAAATTACAAAATGTAGACATGTCGAAAAATGGTTTCCATACAATTCGACCATTGTAATTTGCTATCAAGTTGTTACCAATGAAAGGTTCTCTAAGGTTATTGTCAATTCCACTGAAACATTTGCAAAAATTTGTAACCAGAATTGAAAGCATACTTATAATTATCTGTTGTTGTAAAACTAGCTGCAGAAAAGTGTGTTTACTTTGTCACGACCATTTCCGGCTTCCATATTTCATTGTGCTGCATCACAACAGATTGAATGCCACTGAAATTTGCTGGGTTCCATTTAATTGATGAGAACATCCATGTCTAAAAATATTTATGTCAAATATACAACTATTATTTAGTAATATCTACTAGCATACAAAATTGGCTCGTCCTTTTAGGTTTAAAACAGCGCTTTTTTCATTCTAAAAATAGTATTCTAAAATATATGACAAAAGAGTAAGTTTATTAAAAGAGTAACATACCAATGAGACAAATTGTGATGTAAACTGAATATGTATTCTCACAATATCATTGTGCGAATCATTTATATTCAGAATAGTGTCCCTCAAGCGTTCGATTTCAGTTGGAATTACTTTCATTACTTCAGTAATATTTTCATTTGGTCTTGGGCAATTATGAAACCACTTTAATTCAACTGTTCCCCAACCAGTAAACGAATAGTATTTCACTGGTAGTAATTCTGTATCAGTCCAAGTCATAAAAGCAACCTCTTCTCCTTCTTTGCCAACATCAATGACACCACCTGAAATCGTTAGTCTGTGAAAAATACCTACAATTTCCTCATAGTGTTTATACTTCTGTAAATATGTATCCAAAATCCAGTTATGTCTACTGCTGATAGGATCCCTTTCTTTCTGCATGAGACTCTAACATTGGCTTTTTGTTTTCTACGAATGTCAGAAAAAGTATTACCACCTGCACCAATAACAATTTCGTAGGCAGGATCATTAGTTCGAACGTCTGGTGTGGTGCTAAATAAAATATGTGCATCGCTAACAGCTAAAACTGCAATGTGTAAGTCTACCAACAGATGATTTGGATCTCTTGGAGATGGTATTGAAAAATATGTTTTGTAAGCACTCTCAAAACGTGAGTAGAAGATTTCACAAGTGTTGTAATCTGAAATACCTAGATAAGTAACAATGAAGATGCGGTCTTGGACTATTACCTGTGACATTATTTTTGTAGAATGTTGCAAAAACTACTAGAAGATAATGGAACACCAATAAAATTAAAACTTTTGTAAACATTGCGGCTGGTTTATTCTGTTGGCTGAGCAATGAATAGATTGTTTATGAAGTTAATGTATGCCAAATAATGTATATAAATAATATAATAATAATAATTTAGGCAGATAATTTTATCACATATCCTTTCCGATGCGGTTTGCAGGAAATACGTATTTATATATAATATCACTGTTTTTGGAATTAAAAATTACTGGAAATGATGAACATGCAATGTTAGATGAACATTGAGTGCCGTATTTTGCAGCCAAAGAATTCTATTATATCATAATTTTTACTATAAATTTTGTCCATTTATTTTGTCAATAACTGTATATTGTATTCCATCAATACAGCACATTAAAAACCATGTGAACATATACGAACCTGCATATAAACATTCATAGATTGGACGTGGTCAAATTCTATTTGGCCCATATTTAAGCAAATGGAGAATTAGCATTCAGACATGTTATGATTTTAAAACGATTGCATGTGCTTTCATTAATTATTAAAGCCACATTTAAGCAATTTTTTTATTTCTATAAGGCACGCGCATGAAAAATTGCAATATCTCTGGGAATAATACGGATGAAACAAATTTTAAACGTAAATTTCACTATTATTAAAGGAATTTTTTAAAAATCTATTGGAACTACCTTAAAGTTAGTATCACATCAACACGACAAATAAATCTGGGTCACCTTCGTAGCAATCGCAAGTCTTCAATGAAACTTAATGATATAGATTTCCCGGTTCTTTTAATTTGAAAGTTTCAGACTCCTAAACTCCTAAAATGAT
>JAODGC010000011.1:1631737-1681579 GCA_027574925.1 Ecitoglossa quadriceps | reverse complement strand
TTCAATGAAACTTAATGATATAGATTTCCCGGTTCTTTTAATTTGAAAGTTTCAGACTCCTAAACTCCTAAAATGATTCAATTCGTCTTCCTTAATACATATCAGGATGTACAAAACAGATTCCAAATAAAGATATTTAACGAAAGTACGAAAAAGTAAATAAGCACGTCTTAATTGTTTCAACAATTGCTTTGGATTGGCCAAGTTCGGACGCGCGAATAGTATCTCAGCAGCGTTAAAATTCCACGAACAGGTACTGGAGAAATCGATTGCTCGTGAGTGGAACGAAGCGCAAACTATGCGCTGTGCACTGTGCGAGAATAGACGCGTACTAGAGAAGAGAGCAAATTTTGAGCCGTGCGAGTCGCCAGGTATCGAATGAGATGCCCGACCGGATTGTTATTGTTTACATTCGGCGCAACCATTGTAATGCGTTTTCAGTGCGCGATGTAGTTGCACCTTAACTGTCGGCAGCAGCGCACGCATTTCTTCGTGTTAAATTAATTCTATTACAAATGAACCATGTAAAGAATCGTGTTCGAAATTAATTATTCTGCTGCACGAGTAATAAATAAAAGATTCGCAGATCAATAAATTAAATGCCGTTGGAAAGTTTTAATGTTCCATTGCGTGCTGGTGCGCACCATTTAACGCATCGCAGCATTAATTAACACAGTCTGCAATCAAGAGTCATTTAGCGTGGGATAATATAGATCAGTGATCATTATTTAAACTATTGTTCTTGCTTTTAAAGCCTCCGCGTGCTTGAATGGTTTGTAGAAGTTTTCCGTCAGAGCATGTTGAACAGGAAGAAATGTTTTTTGATTTAATGTATTTGATTGCTAAAAGAATTACATTGCATTGGGTAACTACGGGCGCTTGCGTCGAACCTTGTTACATATGCATTTGAACTCAACCAAATTTGTCTAAATCAATGATGTTACGGTATTTTCTGTGCGAGCAGTAAACAATGAATGCACAAACCTATATGTTTCTTCAATGCAAGTGAACGGTTTCACTATTCTGTCGGGTATTAGTGACCAGCATTTAGTGCAATTTTGAATTAATCAACCTGGGCTACAACTAGAAATCAATTGTTTTGAGATAATTATGGTTAGTGACTATAATTTAATGCACTGTGTTGCTTTCAAAGTTACCGTGTGCTTGGGTAGAGATTGCTGTTTGCATCTTGCCGTCGAACCGCGCGTAAGGCTACTCTCACCGTTCTTGGATTAAAACATTTGTAATTTAAGTTTCTTTCGTCTTCTGTTTATTATAAGTTAAAAGAAAATGCTTTACATTGAAAACCTAGTGGTAATGTTGTTAGTGGTAATGGTTTTTTATTCGTTTTGCTTTGAAACTTGAAAACTATTCTATGTGTAATTATCGAGTAAACAACCACAAATAGATCATAACATATTCTTTCTTTTCCAATGCAATTTATTTTCAGCAATCGACATTAACGCGAGCCATTGAAGTTATGACTTCAGCCTTCGTGCCCAGTGTGTTCGTTTGATGTACAATTCCACGAGCAGAGTAAAATAGTTCCGTCCAGAAATACTACATTGTTTGAATAGAAAGTAACTTTGCATATAATATAATTATGTATCTTTCTTCTACAGTATTTATATGTTTTTGTTAATTGAAGACTATCATGCGTTGGATATATGCCTCTCTAGCATATATCTAATGCACGTGAAAATATTTTTAAATCAGGTTGAATGAATTAATAATAAATAACCTAAACAAACCTGCATCCTCAAGAAGGCTTAGTGGCCTGCTTGGTGGCGCCTCTGGTTCGAGCCCGAGGGGTCTTGGGTTCGATCCTCGAGGGAGCAAGGCATTTTTCGACCGAAATCAAATAATTCTGAATTACATTGAAGCATATGGTTCGCCCATAAGAACAATGTGAAAACATAAATTGAAAATATTCCAAGTTCCAATCTGAGATATGAAAAATAAAAGGAATTACGGGAGCGCCTCCCTGAAGAAAAAAGGGAGGGCGCAGTTTTGATTTTTGTAAGACAGCTGTCTTAGAGATCGCGCATAGCGCGATCTCATTAACGGCTTCGCCGGCAGAGCCGGCGAAGCCGTTGATGATGGGGCATCGCCGGCTCTGCCGGCGATGCCCCATCGCTACCGGCCCACCCATATCCTCCAGGATTATTACTTATAAACCCTCGAACAATCCAACACGAAAGAGAAGCATACTCCCCCCATCTCTTATCTTAAAAAGTAATTACCCTAAAATGTTTTTGAAAAGATTTTCTTGTCATTTTGGATGAAGGAAGGAAGATTAATAACAACGAGTATTAGAATCAATTGATCTTTATTTTCATAGTAAATAAAAGGTACTATAAGGAGAATATTATTTATAAATATGCCTTATGAATACATGTGCATTCAAAAATCAAAATTCCGAGCTCTCCTTTACGGAGGAGGGCCCTGTGCCTTTCTGGCACTCTCCTATATATCCATTCTACTTCCTTATCTTATACTGTCCTTTTTTTATGCTAACTCAAACCTAGAATATTTTCAATTTTTGATTTACATTGTTCTAATGGGATGTCGTATGCTCCCAATGCAGTTCGCAATTAATTGATTTCGGTCGAAAAATACCTTCGCCAACGGGGATCGAACCCAAGATCCCACGGGTTTGGAGCGAGGGCACTACACAACAGACTAGCGAGGCTAATTAGATGTCCTTGTGTATACGGTCTCTATTTATTAGTATTTTATAGTATTTTATTTATTAGTATGATTAATACGAAATTTCCATGCACTGTACATACACTAAAAGTACCCGACACTCAATAGTTCTTAGTTATCAAAAACATATAAAGACTGTGGGCGGAAGATACAAATGCAAAGTTACTTCTTAATCAAACAATGTGATAGTTCTGGAAAGAACTGTTTTACTCTGCTCGTCGAATGGTAGATCTGAAGAACATCCCGAGCACGAAGATTGAAGTGATAAAAATCACAGGCTTGTGTTGCGTGTGGTCACAAGATGACTTTAAAAACAAGAACAATCGTTTAAATAATTATCACTGATCTGTACTATCCCATGTTAAATGACTCTTGATTGCAGACTGTGTTAATTAATGCCACGTTGCGTTAAATAATGTGCACTAACACGCGACGAAGCATTGAAACTTTTCTGTTGTTTATTAAGCGCACAGCAGAATAATAGATTTACAACGCGATTCTTTACCCGCTTCATTTGTAATAGAATTAATTTAACACAACGAAATGCGTGCGCCACATCACACAGTTGAGGTGCAACTAAATCGCAAACGGAAAACGCATTATAATGGTTGCGCCAAATGTAAACAATAACAAGCGAGGCATCTCGCTCAATGCCTCGCCTACCTGTCGTCACGCGCTGGCCAAAATGTGTTCTCTTGTATAGTGTGCGTCTGTTCTCGCACAGTGTACAGCGCGCATAGTCTTCAATTCGTTCCACTCACGTGCGACCGACAGCTCCAGTACCTGCTCGTAGGTTTATTATTTATATTTAACGCTGCTGAGATATAATGTACTCGCCCAATGCAATGCAATTATTTAAACAAGAAAGAATGTTTTGAAATGGAGGAACATTTTTATTTGGTGAACTTTTAGGACTTTTAGGATTATAATTAATTTGTTTATAACTTTGTTATGTACTTTTATTTTGTGTTAATGTAGTTCAAGTGCAAATGCATTGATAATTCCATTTAAGATGCAAGAACAGCTAATAGGCGTACCCAAATCCTATTCGGTCCTCAATACTATGCCACGAAATGAATGCATATTTGTAACGCACGTCATGAAAAATGCTTAACCCCAGCCGCCGAAGGCAAACGACGGTAACACACGTACCAAGTCACTAAGTAATCACGAAAAACTCCTGAATAGCGAGTTGACGCATACATCCATCACACACAAAATACTACTAAAGCAACCACGCACACATTCTGTCGGTAACTGGTATGAATTTAGGCCCAAGATGCGCGTCATTCGCGTAATCGCCTGACGTCCAGTGGGAGGAAAGTTCTAGGTGTCAAACCTAAGTAATACTAAACCAAACAAACCTCTCAGAGTGATCTAGGCGATTGAATGAGTCTGCTTAAGTGAATCAAAGTAACATTGTTACGTTTTGTTAATCGCTGTCCATAAATAGTTGAGAATTAGTGTTTAATTATCCTTCATCATTTACCACGTTTATCTACTCGCTGGCATGTGATCAAAATTAGCTTCCAACACATAGCCAGCAAATTATTTCATAATTAATATGAAATCTGCAACCTTGGCTAAATTATGGTAAAAAACAGCTTATAAATATGCATTGATCACACAAATTAGTTCGCACCATGTTTATAATAATAAAAATAATTACGATTGAATTCAATATTTGGTTGAAACGCTAAGTACATGTATCAACATATTAGCCGCTGCAAATATAAACACAAGTAGTGGACGCAATCAACTGCTGCATTGTTCGCAGATGGCAGGACACAGAACACAGGTTTACGTAACAAACCAACAGAATTCCAGCATAATTACACTGTCACTGAGTTGCCATCGAGCAATGCTGTGTATCGCGTATTCATCATGTTTGCCACAATGCGCCAGATACAGAAAAAAGGTAATTGAATATGATGGGTGGACTGGCACGAAAACAGTGCACAAAGCGCAATCTTTCCGAATGTTTGATTTAGTTCAGTCATACGGAAGCAATACGCTTGATCGTTTTAAATAGACAAGTATTTCTAGGGCAAAACAAAAAATTATGTCAACTTTTATATTACTACAAATAATTGCCATTATATTACATTCCATTGTAAACGTTGAAAGTAATTGTGAGAGCAAACCGACGAAGAGATCACAGCTAAGGACTGATGTTCTATGCAGTTATGATAATTGGGAACGGCCAAGTGTTGATCACAAGGAACCCACGAATGTTACACTGCAGCTTTTAATGAAAAACATTGAATATGTAAGTTCTTTTGATAACGCCAACTTGGAAATATGCAAATTGTTGAGATGTATTTCAGGATGAGAGCTCTTCAGGACTCTCTATCAACTTTTGGGTGACAATGACTTGGATAGATGGTATATTGAATTGGAAACCGGAAGAACATGACGACATTAAAACTCTTATCATTCAGAGAGGATTACTTTGGAATCCTGATATATCTGTTTACAATCGGTAACCCTTCTCAACATCCCAATAAAATACCCAAAAATTGACTTAAGCAATTATAATTAGATTGGAACAATCAGGAAGTGCTTCCATGTTGGATACAGATGATTGTGTCTTGAACTATACAGGCCAAGTCACTTGCGTATCTCCAAACAACCACGAAATTTTGTGCCAACCGGATTTAAAGTACTTCCCATTCGATTCGCAAGAATGTGCTATGGTTATAGGTTCTTGGGTTCATCAAGGCGAAGAAGTCAACATTGTCACGCCGAAAATCGCAGTAAGTTTGTCTGATTTCGTTGACAGGGGATTATGGAAACTCAAAAGTGTGAATACAACACGATTTTCTGGAAAGTACGATTGCTGCCCAAATTCAACGTTTCCATATTTGGAATATACTTTTATAATTGAAAGGCATTCTGGGGTTTATGTTTGTGTTGCTATTGTTCCAGCAATTAGTAAGTTCCCATCGAATAAATTGTATTAATTAACGTTTACCAAAACAATTTTCTAGCAATGTTTGTTATGACATTCATTGCATTCTTTATGGAAATCAAAGGATCCGAAAGAAATTATATAATAATTGCGAATATTTTGATGCATATATTGTACACGCAGTTTTATGCGTGGACAATTGCATTATCAGGACCAAATCCACCATTAATACGTAAGGAACAAAGCCAGTCTTTTAAAAATTATATCATTAGTAACATTTTATCTTTTCTTTTACAGTAATCTACACAAGAGACTCATTAATATTGACGACATTCAGCCTAATTTTAACCGTAATTCTTCGTAAATTGATACAGTGTCGGATGATGAGTCCAAGGTGGATAGCAACTGCAACTGGATTTGTCATGAATAATCGTGTTGTGCAATTAGTCTTTATGTTTGACGGAAGTCTCAAGGTAAGATTATGTTCAATATTGTTTCAAACACTCAAGAAGATTAGCTAACCAGCAAGTCTTGTTTTATGTCAAAATCCAGAATTATTATATTGGCTCAGTAATTTAAATACGACGTAATTAAAACTGCTTCAACATGTATTAATCAGCGATGATATCACACAAATTAACCGGATGAAAAGCAATTTATAATTTGATTGAATCGCTATTCAAATACACAACAAAATAAATGATATACTAAAGCTATTATGACGTACTTACCATTGGAGTGTGGTATTATTATTGACAGTAACTCAATTGTCTTCCTATTTCAGGAAGTTGCTAAACGTTTGGGAGATGACGATGGGCACAACATTATCGAAAATGACCAAACAACATCGTCCACAAACAACGATTGGCTCGTGCTGGCAAAATTATTGGATCGTGTGGCATTAATCACCTATTTCATTGTGTATTCCATTATGTGTATCGCATTTATCCCATAATAGAGCTATCGTCAGCTGCTTTCCTTTGAATATAGGCTGCCCAAAATACACATAACATTTATTTACCTATAATTCGGTGCCATTCAGTTGTTAATTATAACAAATGGCACATCATAGAATGTATAATGGAAATCAATAAATAATAGAAGGCACGGTCATGTTTATAGACAGCTAAAAATTTACCATGTTAAACACTGGCCACTTTTCATATTATTGGACTTTGATTACTTTTATTAAGCAATTTTACATTAAAGCTGTTTGGAGCCTGTACAATAATAGGTTTCTTTTTTGTAATTGGTAAAAGTTTCATTTGTTACGTGATGGTATGTATGCATTTTAGTTTAATCGATTTGTAGTCAATAAATTTGCGTACTAATAAATTTCTGTAGCTGCTTACGCTTTCGATCCGATGATGAATATAATTTAAAAATCTAAACTAACAACGTGGGGTAGTTTTAGTTCTTGTACAGACTGCAATAATAAGATTTAAGTAAAAACATCTTGTTACCAATTTACAACATTTGTCGCTCTCGCACCGCGCTGGCGTTGTCAGCTATTTAATTAAGAATAATTATACAAATATACTATCGTCAGACACGTCCCACTAAAACTGAGACAGTTATAACGAGTTGCGTTTTACTGTTTGTATTAAAACGAATCGTGTTACGATTGCGACGCTAATGAACAACATTAACGGCAGAAAATTTAAAAATTAAATGGAAACGTATCTTGCTTTGAAATCCATCGGACGTAAGTTACTCATGTTTGTATAATGTATGTATAGATCTTAATAAACAAGAAATTAAAAATAGTTATCAAACTGAATTTTCGTTAAGCGTTTCCTCATAAAAAACATAAACGCTCCGTCCGCTTTTTGTTGTTGTTGCTAGATTTGCATTCTTTGTAGTTTGTATCATGTTTAGTTTCATATTTATTACAATATCTTCAGTCTACAATACGAATCATCTAAAAAGACACAGTCGTCTTTACACTATATACATTAAAAAATAATACAGCGCGTTACTGGAAAAAAAAAGGACTTCTATGGCTGAAACGCGAGGGGATGACGCAACATTACACTATCTATTAAAAGAAAATATCAAGTGCCTGTTGCGCTTACAACTTGTTTGTGTGTTTTATTCGTGCATTTGCTGAACACCTTCGATTCATCCCACTTTAAATCCTTTATTTCCCATTCGAGATTGCGTCTTGTCCATTCTTCCGTTGTTCTCATTTCACTTGCGTCCTTCGTTTACTCCGTTTAAAGCACCATCCCTATCATCCAAGATAGGAAACGAGATTAGCGCGTCCATTATGAACAGTAAGATTTAAGAGAGAAAAGACAAAGAAGCGCTTATGTCCCAACAGTCATTTGCACGATTTGCACACTCACGCCCCGTCGCCAGTCACTTTTCTTCTTCACTTTCCGGTACGCACTATTTAAACACACATACTATTGGAATGCTTTTTACAGAGTCTTTGTCGCGTCGCTTCTGGTGGCGCCCGACTGTGCACCTACTAACTGATCTGCAGGCGGTCGGCGCTTGTTTGTCGTCTTGCGAGGCGGCGGCGGCGGCAGTTGTTTGGCGCCGCCTCACTTTACGTCTCATTTCGGCGGGTAAGAGTTGATCATTGTGACGGCCGCTTGTTGGCTTGCTAAAACAGCGGCTGCAAATTAAAGAGAAAACACCGAAATTGAATGCACAACGTTCACGAGTAGTGGTCATGTAGTCATGATTCGCTTTCGCACAACGCACAGCACTCTACTTACCGCCATAGGGTGCTGGATACATCGGATAGCCGAGACCGACGTGCGTATGATGATGAGTATGCACATGTCGTTGAGGAGGTGGACTACGGCTGTCCTTGCCAGCATCTAAAGGTGTTTGTTTGCCGCCAGGTGGTTGACTCGGTGGACCATTGGGCGGCATACCCGCTTGCGTAGTCAGAGGTTGCGGCACAATTTGGCTGGGTGGCGCACTGCTCATAGGAGCTGCCGACGGACTACTTGAGGCTACCGAAGTTTTCGGTGTAGGCGACTTAATGGCTCGCTCTTGCAACTCGTGGATTTTGTGCGAGGAATAGTACTGGGCATGGTGTTGCAGCATATCGAGAGCTTTAGTTGGTGGTTGTGCTCGTGAGAGATCTTCAGGGCCGTGATACCGCGGCATTTGAGGATTAAAATAAGGACTGCCGCTATAAGGACCAGGCACCATAATTCCTCTGTACATTGGGTGATTGGGATCAAAGTGCAGTGCGCCATAATGCGGAGATTGCATATAACTGGGATGAATGTAATATTGCTGCGACGTTGGAGGAGGTGGTGGACCTAAAAGTGAACAACAGAATTAACAACTGACCTCAAAAAATTTTAAAATGTTCACGTACCCTGAGTCTCCATTGTAGGTTTAACTCCTTCCTGCTTAACCTCCTTTTCCTTCTTTTCGTCTAATTTGCTGTCCTTTGAAGAATGTTTGAGACTTGGGCTTTGTGGAAGCGGCGCTTTCCCAGTTCCAGTCGTATTGCTTTTATCCGTTGAGGGTTCCTTCCTATGCTGATCAAATACATAATACCGCCGCATATCCTGCTCACGCTGATTGTGATGCTGCGGATTTGGCCGTGAATACCCGTACGATGAGATTTGGTTCTTCATCTCGATGCTCTCCTTTAGTATTTGATGGTTCTCGTTCTTCTGATGGTCTGAATCAATGAATACTTGGTTATTCTGTGGTCTCAGATGGTTTGTCTGATGTGGTGACGGTGGTAGTTGCTGTGTGTGGTTACCTTTGTTCGTTTGCTCGGCGTTGTTTTTGACTTTACCGGGCGTCGGCACTTGAATGGGATTGGGAATTGGCGGGTTACTGGGTTTGGCTGACTGATCAATGGGACTTTGGTTTTCCTTAATACGCTCCTCTTTGATCTTGTCCTCGGGAATAACGGGTAGCGGCCCAAATTGAGGATCCATGTTATATGCATAACCCTGCTGTGGCATATAACCATAAGGAGGGTAGTAATGTTGCGGCAATACTTTCTGTTGGTAGTCGGATGTCTCCTTTTTTATCTCCTTCTCTGGTGCTTTCTCCCCAATTTTCTCCATTTCCTTCGATTTGGTAGCATCTTGTGGTTGCTGCTGTGGTTGCACTGAAGGGACCAAATATGATGGCTGGCCATATAAATGATACATACCTAAAATATAAACATTAAATTTAAACACAGCAGCAAAGAAAAACGATGGAATTGCAACTCGGTTACTTACTTGCATATGCTTGTTGCATATGTTGCATTGGCGGTGCATTATCAGTCTTCTTGTCCGACTTGCTCTTGTCTTCAGAATCAAGCACAGGCGCTCCATCGTCGGAAATGTCAGAATATGCAGGGCTCTGCACTTCATCTCTTCCACTGGGCGGTTGCTCCATTCCAAATACGGGAGTTTCGTTGGCCGTTGGCGGGTCGGGACTGCCCGCAGGCGACTTGCGGTTCTTCTTCTTAAACGAAGCTGGCATTGTGGGTTTAACTGGCGTCTTGTTTTTATCCTCAGGCATTAAAGCTGCAGTGGGTTTAACTTTGAATTGCCCAACCGGACTCGGTTTCGGGCTCTGGGAAGGTGATGGAATCGAAGACGCACCGTTGTTAGCATTTTGTGTCGGTATAAGCAGCGTCGGTGGTTGCGAGAAGGTCGGCTGTTGTTGCACCTGCAATTGGTTAGTAAACGAAGGTTGCGAGGTGACTATCTGTTCCTGTGGTTTAAACAGCGTCGAACTATTTGCTGGCGGCGGTGGTGCAGTCTCATCGGCCTTTGTAGGAATACTCGGCGTTGCGGCTTGTGACTTTCCTGAGAAAACACCCACCGGGAACTCTTCGTTGGCAGTGTATCTGAGTACGCCGGGTTTGACTACATTTTTCGTCTCGGGAATAGGCACAATACTAGGCGATCCCGCGGGCGCAACATCGCTCTGTGAGGTTGCAGGTGACGGTGGCGTGCTGCGCGGTGTGTTCGGTTGGCTGGGCATGTCCAAACCACGAAGTAACGACGGCAGTTCCACGGATTCCTTCTTCTGTGGCGTCAGGGGGCTATCTTGGCTCTTCTCTGGAGACTTAACAGGAGTGGCGGGGCTCGGCGCCTCAATATTACTCTCGTCATTCTCTGACATAGAGGTCACATCCTTGGTGTCTTCATCATCACCTGCATTGTGCGCGTGCGACTGATGATACTTGAGACCGTTAATATGCTTGTACTTCTTGGAGCAGTTGGGCTCAGGGCATTCAAGCAGAACAGGTGATGGCGGGGGTGAAGAGCAATTGCCCGCGAGCGGTGTGGCAACCACAACAGGCGTACCAGGACCAACTTTACTTTTTTTACCCGTAATATTCGGCGGCGGCTCGTCTTCACCAGCACGGCTCTTGCGCTTGTTTGATGGTTCTGGCCGCGGCGGTATAAACGGAGTAGGTGATGCGGGTGCTGTTGGTGGCGCCGAGCCATTAGCGGCTCCCCGCCGCCCCTTAACCGTTCCACCATTACGAAGCTTACTGTGTACAGAAGATCGCGTCTCGGTGAAATTACTTAGGTCCGTACTTGGCGTTGCGCCTGCTGCCGACCGCCCGCGTTTTCCTCGCCCTTTGGGCGTTCGTGTGTCTAAGTCACTTGTAGGTGAATCACAGAATCTACGCAAATAATTAAATTAGCACTTGCTATGCTTTACGAAGAACATTAATAGCAAACAAAAGCAAATCCTTGAATAGAGTCCTAGTAACAGAAATAATTGTATCGTACCTTGGAGGTGCCCAGTCATGTCGAGTGCAATCCAGAAGCGTCCCGACGTAAGTCTTTCCTCGCCAGGTGACATTAACAACTAACACGCCGCCCTCGGTCTCATGCCAAACGATACCTTCCAGTGTGACACTTGTGCCAGGCTCACATGGGCCAAGACAATCGGGCTCGGTGATGGTACCCACACTCGTTCCCACGCACACATCGCTCGTGTCCTGCAAAATAGAGAATGCATTCAGCCAAAGCTAATCTAAAAATAACGTAGTAGTACATTATAAACAATATGCTATGCTTAAATCAACATTACATTATCTCAGTATAGACTTTATATTAAAATGTTAAAATAAAATCTACCGTAACGCAGCAAACAAATTGAATAATTGTAAAACATTGATCGTGTTGACGAGTCCGAATATAAAACTACACAAATAAGTATTTTATTGGTCGCCGATTACACATCTGTCAGCGTGCTGGGGCGGTTAAATTGAGAATTCATGTTATTCAAAACGTCACTAATATGTTCGCGTTGTAATTCCATGGTGCGCTATCATTTAATTTAAAGCATACAACACGCACATCCACCCGCAGCACAGCAGGGCACGGAACGAAAACCATTCCGCATGTATTGGTTGCGTTTGTAATCCTCAATTTTCCCAGCTTTGATGCTTCGCCCAACGCGGTGCAAATCGATTTCTCCACGAGAGTGAAAAAAAGTTCAACTGTTTCGTTTCGGAATCCGCGCTGGCGGCGGACCTTTATCGGTTGTAATAAAATGTAGAAAAAGCCAAATGGTACAAGTATATTTCAAATGGCTTTCAATGAGTCTACAAAGAGCCTTAAGTTGATAATGTACTTTATTCTATTCATTTTTTCTTCAGATGACTTTATTGATCATTACTTATAAAGCAGATATACAGAATTCTTTCGTTTTTTTCCAAACCCGATTAACTGTTTTTATTGCTTGTTTACTTGTAACTTATGCAATGTAATAAACTAACACAGTCCCTTCGCAATTCCACTCCGTAAAATCCTGTCCCGATTGTGCTCAGCTATTTCTGCCACGAGTTCACGAGGCATGCATGCAAAATGAATAACGCGAACCACGCGACAAACACAAAAGCGTTTTGTTGCCATTGTTTCGCCACCGCCCACGAATGCAAATGCGACGAAGTAAAAAATAATTGAATAAACCTCGCCCCTACCATTACACGGTGCCACCGTGATAATGCCCAAGCTTTTGCGTACTATTTGTTGGCGTTTTGTGCGGTTCCCGTTCTGTAATTGCAAAGCAACGAGCGCGGCAACAAACATGCTTCACTGATACGAGTGTGAGTGTCGTCTTAAGTAATTGCCGTGCCCAGGAAGTAAAAAAAAAGTCAGACATAAACAGTACGCGAAGGGCGTGCATCCCGGAGGCAATGTTAAATGCGACAGGACCGCCGGGACTATTAGCGGTGCTGATACTCGATAATGATGCGCCCGTTCAAGTGTGTTAATTAACCCTACGGCACACCGGCGGCGGCATGTTCCTGGCGTCTGGCGTTGCATCCGAAGTTTCCTTTTACAATTCACACATACTTGTATATATCCTGCTACCGCATCGCACCACCGCTGCCAACTTTGCACCCGCGGAGAGAAAGAGAAACAGAGCGATGTCGTGCGGGCGTGCGGGTCGAAAACTCGAACATCTGTGGTTCTTTAATGCCGGCTTTGTACTTGAGCCGACCACAGTATTGATCGTTGGCGCATTTCACCGCCTCTCTCGAGCATACACGTGCGTGCGCGGCGGCGCGGAGCGGTACTAGTAAACGACGGAGAAGCGTGGGCGGCAATGACGGTGGCAAATACCGCGGCTAGCTTCCGAGCAGATGTGTTGGAGCGGCACGCAATCTCTTTCCGCGCTCTTCCTGTTTCCACCGCGCGCGATCAATCACACACCCTCGGAATGCCGCCCCGGCGGGCTCATTAATAATCAATTGGCTTATGTGTGCAAGCGTCCACCTTCTTCGCAACACTAAAGTTGCGATGTGGGAGACAGATCTCCAGTTTTATTTCGCACCGCTGCACGCTTCTAAAATTGATGTTAAAAACTCTCGACCGACGACATAATAAAATGTTCTTTTCTACACCACTACACCACAATGGACAGCTCCTTTTACCACTATTGAGCTGTTCTACGCATTAGCACCCCGGCTTGAATTTAAATCCAGTATACGTTACCGGAAATTACGTTTTCAGTTTTCAAATGTTTGGGGGAGCGCCAGCCGCTTTTCATCTGTGTTCTCACTACCCTGTTATTCATTATATAATTATCACAATAACCCCGCCTAAATTATAGCCTGCGTGCTGAGTGAACCCCACTGCTTTCAAAACTTTAATGCACAAAACTACGTTGGCATTAACTACAGAATGTAAGGCACAAATATGAACACCAGCACTGATAGTAATTGAATAGGAAATGCGTACAAAATGAGCAACACCTCAATCATAACTCGCTTCCTGTAATCCCCATTCAGATGCCAATGAAAGAAAAATGAATTTCGGTGTAAAACCAATCCGGTCGAGTATTTCGCGGACGAGAAAATATGTATGATTCGCGCATAGCAGAAATTTTACGCGTTCCGACTCGTTTGGATTTAATATAAATGCAAATTTCGCCCATCTGCAGAGATCGTCGCCAGGATCAGTAGAAAGAAGGGCCACCCGGACGCGCTTCTTCTTCACGCCACCTCCGCCGCCGACGCGTTGCCTCCGCGGTGTCTTAATTACAGTCAGCTTTCACTATTATCTGGAACCCGCATCATCTGTACCAGTCTCTCATACCGCCAGCAATGAACTGCTGCAGGGTTTATTCAGTTATACACCAATTTTCGCTTTCAATTCGCTCATTTGGAAAGGGAATTTTGGCAAAACAAGCTTGATACCACGCAAGTAGAAAAAATGTTCAAATCATTAACATTTCACACATGAGCGCAAAGGAATTAACTTGTTTCATTAAGCGCTTGTGTGTAAGTTTGTGAATCGATGAATAAAGAAGTAGAGCGGCGAACTAACTCAACTCTAAAAATCGCCGGGAACTAAGAAAGAAAAAACATTGCATTTATATTTGTTATCATGGTATTGTAGGTTTTCTAGTAAATTATGACCTGGATACAATAAACCAGCTGCCGAAACTCTTCGTGCGGATCGTTTCGATTCCATAATGAGGCAAACGAGCAGACGACGATTGAAAAGCTCATCGCTTAAAGCGAGCGATATAAACGATACATAACGAATCGAATGGAAACGCGACGATTGCAATACATCCAAAGAGTCGCCGTGAAGGGCGCAAACGACACGAATGCTTGAAATCCAATATCAAGGGGGAAATTGCCCGTTGACACAGACCGCACATTTTATTTTTCCTTTACTACACACGTGCGGCTTCCACACATTACCAACACCCAACACACACGCTCCCTCCGCTCGCTTTGCTTGTTTGCCCGTTTTTTATTATTTACGCTTGGACGACAACATGTGGAGTTTAGGAAGCTTACAGGCAAATAAAGTTATCGCATCCGAAATCAAGCCCACTGTGTAAATCAAATAAAGCGACTTGTGCTAAGCGAACGAAAATCAAGATTGCAATTAAGGCGTAATGACGTTTTCTTACCGCCCATTTGCGAAATGAAGAGCAAATTTCTTTGAGGAAAATAATAAAAGAAAGCGAGTGGGAGTCATTCACAAGCAATGTGAATAAAGTGCAAATTCAAGAGCTTTCCGAGCGTCCCGAGACAAAATTAGAATTAAAATTAAAAGAACATAAGAGGCAAAAAATCAGGAAAGGGGGAAAATTAATTAAAGCATCGCGCGCGCAGAAAATTTTGCCGGCGCAAGGGCGTGTAGCTTTTTACAAGGCAAATAAAAAAGTTCACGCGCAACGCGCGCGAAGTGTATGCATGAGCGCAAAGCGGTTGAAAGGCATTCCGGGAAAGGAATAAAATAAAGCGACGGGAAAAACCTGCAGAGAAAAAAAGCACCGGGATTAAAAAAAGCCAGTGGAGAAACGACAACGCGCATCACATAACACAGCCAGTGAACTCAAGAGAGAGATGGAAACGTAAAAAAAAGCTCGGTAGCTGGCATTCCTCGCTGGTTGCGCGTTTTGCACGTTATAAAAGAGCGGCCCTGCTGTAATCTTCTCTTTGCCTCCGCCGGGTTGCCGTTTGGAAAGAGCAAATGCAAAAGCAGCAACACACCAAGAGCAAACACATAAGCACCGTGCGCAAAATGCACCAAACGAATTCAACCCGCGTGCGCTTCATATTCGCTTCTATATTCCACAATAAGTGAAGTAAGTACCTACCTACGTGTACATGGTACACAACGTCCACCGACGTGTGCTTGCAAAAGCCGCACTCCTACAAAGCTTCGCGCGCAAGAGGCGAGAAGTGATCTTATTTTACTGCGTTGTGCGCACTATGAAAATCCCATTTGGAATTGTTTGGCTTTCATAGGCTGGCTGGCTGTATGGGCGGACGCCCTGTACCTTGCACATTAATCATAGACGGCGAGGCGAGTCTCCCTCGATCGAGCGGAAGTAATTTCCCTTATGCAATGAAATTTAATTATCTTCCTATTGGAAGGTACGAACGCGTGCAAGTGGCATAGCGATGGTGTCGGATTAGCCGCATTAGTGGATGTTTCCTGAGAAGGAAAACACCTTACCATAACAGCTATTGACAAACATTTCTCTTCTTCATTACTATTATATGCTACTTTCGGGTTGCTACAAAAGTTACAACTCTTTTTAAGGCGATTTTCAGGCTCTGTGAAAATGATCATATTTCAGAATAAACTAACATCAACTCTACCGTTCCATCGAACATAAGGGCGTATTACTTTCTGATACGCCAGCCGAAAGAGCAGAAACGTTTGCCCCCTTCTGATCGTAAAAGTTTAAGCGTTTCTGTTACTAATTATCATTGGAGGGTGAACGCCCCAATAACGGAAGGGTTTAATGCGCGTGTCGTAAAATAAACATCGGCGTCTGTTCCGATGTTTTGCGCTGACGAGGGTGAGACAAGAGTTGGGGCATAAAGCTAAACCCATTCAAATACCAACCCTTCCGTTGTTCATCCAAATACTAGAAATATTGCAATACTTGCAGAAGAATGCATGCATAAACCTGTGAGATTATTGACTTACCTTCGGCTCAGTTTTAAGTTTTTTGGATGGCGGCGGCGAGGCGCTACCATCATCCAAATTCGAGACTTGTTGTTGCGGCTGTTGGGAGGGGAGGACGAGCGAAGCGGAAGCTTGAGTTGCCGCCAATGGCGCGCCCACTGATAACCCCGACTGCGCGCTGTTTGCCGACACCTTCGCTTGTTCCGGTTTCGCGGCAGCGCCGGTAGCTGCTGCTGGACTCGCCGGCGGACCCTGTGCACCGCCACCCCCGCCGGCCGGCGCTTGCGGTGGTCCTGGCCCACCGCCGCTCGCGGGAAACACTGGCCGTTGAGTCACTGGCGCCGTCACGCGCAACACACCGTTCACCTCTTGCGCACTACTATTGTTCACTGGCACTTTGGGGCTGGGCTTTTCGGATGAATGCTTCTTGTCTCGGCGATGACCACTGGAGCCACGTTTGCTGCTGCCGCCACTACCACATCCACCTCCGCTCAAACTGCCCCCATTCGGGTTGTTGCTGGTGCCGCCGCCACTCGACGCCGAAGAAGATGACGATGACGACGAGGAGGAAGAATTCCCACTGCCGACATTCGTCGATGAAACGTTTGAGTTATTCGACCCGGCACCGGTTGACGGATGCTTGCTCGACTTGCTGTTTCCGCCGCTGCCACTGTCACCCGACGTCGTCGTGTCGGTGCCACCATTCTGCTCGTTGCTCTTAACGATTTCGTGTTTCGCCTCGGAGCTCTTAGTGCCCGGCTTCGTACGCTTGATTTTCATTTTCAGTCCTTTGTCAACGGTCGCCGAATGTTCGACGGCCATCTTGGCGGCGGCAGCCGCCTTCGCCGAGGGGCTCGCATTTGAGGCCATGCCCCCCTCGTCCGTCTTTTCTATGTCCGCATCCAAGTCAATTATTAGATCACCAATGCCGATGTCCCACTCGTTGTCATCGTATTCGAAGTTGGAGTCCGCCACCCTGGGTCGGTGGCCGGGGTCCTGCGATGAGGTGGGCCTCATTGGGGCCGCCATGCCACCGGGGGCGCTGAGTAGCCGCCGAGACTCTGCCCCGCGGCCACACACCCCTCTCTCACTACGCACATCTTACACCTCTGCAACAACAATCAAAAAGGCCATTAGTCATATTAACCGCAACAGCGAGCGCGGAAAAGCCTTTACAAAAGTTTCGCAATCGATATCGCAGCGCGGCAACGATTTTTTAATTGCCTTTTCCGCGCCGAGCCATTTACAACCACACGCGATGCCGTAAAAGCTACACGCCGCGTTTTTGATATTATTTTCATCTCTGCGCTTTACGAGCAGAATTCACGATTCGTTTTCATAAATTTATTCGGATCGCACATCTCGGTCGCGCCTGCACACAGGGCCCATCGACAGAGGCGTCCGCAGTTTTTTTTTTCGCAAGCTATACGCGTCGGCGATGGCATTTTAATGGACTGCCATAACCAAGCTATAAACGGCGCAAATATAATATGCGCCCACAACGGAAAGCGCAGCGCGCATACAGCCAGGGCGAGCGAAATTGCTCAGGTCGACGAGTTGGTGAGCGCTGAAATATAAAATAGCGCGGCTGAAACAATGAAAACGCACGAAGAATAATAGGACACACACGCAAACTAACTCCGATCGAACGATTTTTAATTAATCGCAATAGGAATAACTTGGTATACAATATGGATTGCGAACAGAGTCCACAATAAAAAAAAGAGTGTTTGAAAATTCCATTTGAGTGAAAATTAAAAAAATTGAAATGCTTGTGCGATCCTATAGACTCACAGTAGTACACAATGCATTCAATAGAATAGCATTGCAATCAATACCACTAACAAACAGTGTAATTAATAGCAATTTGTTAATGATTAAAGCAACTTCAATAAAAAGCCAACGATTAACTGTCACGGTAGCCACACATTCCGCTAATTGCCAAGCTAAAAACCCAATTAAATATTATAAACGTCAAGTGTGTTATCTCGTTTGTAAGTAACATAATCGCTTACGAAAACGGATGTCACGGCCAATTAATTAGCATAATAAGTACGTCGATTCAACGCACTCGCTGAACGATGATCGAATCGTCTTTTTCCACCATCGTTTGTTGCGTTTTATTTCTTTATCTCCACGCCGTCGAGAAGACCCGCAAACAGTGAAATTTTTATACGATTCGTCGTAATACTCAATGACAACCAGTACTACATGTTAAGTACGCGCAAGTGATAATGTGCTTAAGATATGTGGCCATGTATTGACTCACGATATACGACTTGGGCAATGAGTATGAGGAATCGTCCTTGATTTAATGCCACATCCGTTCGTTAACACGACGCCATGCATGTGCGCGCGACCAGTCGGCGACCGCGATGGTCGCGAGACGATAGAGGCGACCGCGAGAGACCAGCTCCACGCATTCCACGAGTGTGTTCAACAACAGCCCGCACATACGACCATCTCGCCACGCATACGAACAGCACGCATATATAATATTCGAGACGACACCAGCCGCTGCACAGTACCAGGGAACGGAAAAGAACATAAAAAAGCAATAAAGGACGAGACAAAACCCTCACGGAGAAAGAAAAAGCAATGTAAAGATGTACTTGGTTGGGCAACCCTAGACCTGCTGTGGATTTGTAAGAGGTCTGGACACAGAGGAGTTGTACGATGATTGTACGGGCTGGAAGATGTACATGATGCACAGATGGAGAACTCGTAAGCGATGTACACGAAAAAAATAGAGAGGAGGCCGAAGAAATATCGGAATGGTTGGGATACCATAATGTGAAACGTGAGACTGTGAGAGTATGGAAAATAAACGTCGGGCTGCAACGAAATCGAATTCATGGCATGGAACAAGCCCAGCCATGTCAAGTGAACAAGTCGAACGAGGAGAACGTTTTGTTGCGTCTGGTAGTAAACCAACCGCAAGCCATGTTCCTAGGTAATCTAAATGTATCCAACATGACTATGAACAATGTTGGGAATTGTGTTGAAAATGAATTTATTTTGTGATTGATGACGTGCACAGAAAGAGAAAATTGACCGATTATCAAGCCAAAACCTATTTAAAACACGAGTTTATTAGTAACACCTAAAATTGTGATATTTCAATCCCATAAAAACGTAAACTCGAATATAACAAAATCAGTCATTCTAATCAAGAATTGTATGGTGCCCAATGCGGGAAGCTAGTTAAACTCCTTCCGGGATAAAAATCCATTTCTACACTTGAGAATTTCATCACTTTGTTCCAAGACAGATGTTATTCCATTTTATCAATGGCTCGGTCAATTTTTTTCCAAGCTGCGTGCACCACACATAATCCCTATATGAGGGGGGAGCTGATGTGCGTGCAATGTACCCAAGAAATGCAAATACCCAAGTTTCACAGCAGTCAAATGTATTCAACCAGCAGCATTAGGCCGCCGCCTTGCACGAAAGTCCTCCATGCTACCAAAGCTTGCGATGCGCAAGAAGCGATACCCAACATTCTATATAAGGCGGGCACGACTCACTCTCTGTATAGCGCAATGGGCATGAATAAGAGATGCCTGCATGCACAACATAAATATCTACATTTTGTATTCAACCGGCCTCCGCCTGCGTGTGCAATACCACATAATATAATCAGATAGATTTAATTCGAGGCGATTCTCGTCTTCTCTTTGCGTTCGCTCGTCGACACTTAGGTAAATGCCATTAGCTGTTAGCTGGGTGGGAAAAACGGGGAGCATGCGGTCAATAAAGATAGGCCTTTATTTGTCTCTGGTGCCGCTGTCATCGATAAATTAATTCCACTGGGACCAACAAGTCAACAAGCTCATTCAAATAAATGCCGGGAATACACAATGAGCAAGAAGAGCACACAGCCGCACCACTTATTGTACTACTTCGTTGTTTTCTTGATTTAGAAAACAATCAAGACATGTTCTCATATAGTTACTCCAATGATCACTAAAACAGGCTAGTGCTGTAGCTGAAAAGTTCAAAGAACCAATCGCTGCAATTGCCCTGAGCGTACGAAATAGAACCCGTCTTAAACCGTATAAAGCTCGCCAACACTTGCGCCGGTTGTTTTTTCCCTTCTTAATATGGCTATAACAATCAACTATTATCGATATTACCATAACTCCAAAAAGCTTTTACATGGTCTTATAATGCAACCAGCTTTCGATTGGACTCAGTCAACGATATTAGATATCACCTTATAAAACCACGAATAATATTTAACGGCACATTAAAAATAGCAATTAACTGCCCGATTAATTAGCATGATATCACTCAAATCTTCAACTGTATGCGAATGAAGCAAATAGTTAAATGAAGTAATATTAAGTGATATTGCAACAAAAAAAATTTGTTGCTGCATAATTACGTTGTTTGTACAACTGACAAAGTTGAATAAATCATACGGCTTAACAGCGGCGTGTCTAATTAATACAATCCAACATTTGCTTATTAATCACCTCCATGCACGAGGATAGAGACACGCGTTTTATTGCGACATTGGAGCAATTTCAATGTGTGCATATGCTAATATGGAGAACTGTGAATGCGTTAATGTTAATGTGTGCAATGTATCCGCATGAGTGGAGTACAATGACGGCTGTCGGCGATGCGAAAAATTAATGGCTGAATAATTAATTGCGTTTGGAATAATATAAAATACATATGAATGTGCTCCGGTTCAAAGTAGAAATCAATTTGTGAGATAATAAATTATTTAACTTTGCAGCAAATTACAGCACGCTACATTCTAAACGTTCTATTCTACAAACAAACAAAAAAAAAATATTTAATTTAATATTATTGCAGAGAATGTCACAACAGTGGTAATTTAATGTGACATTTTTAGGTTTTGCAGAATGTTTGCACTGCGTTTTTGTGTAGCTGCTTGGACAGCGTGCGAAACGTATAAGTTGAGCACGAAGAAGTAGAACATAATGCGCATACAAAGTTCAGCTCAAATACTGTTCAATGTACAATTGCACAGTGTGCACACAAACGTGTCACGGAGCCAGCAGCACCGTTTCAGTGTGCTGCTTGTAGCAATCACAATGTGCGACATGCAATGTCCAACGCCAGACGTTTACAACTTCAAAGTTGTCATCCAATTTGCCGACTTTCTAAATCATCGTCTAGAAATGTGATTCCCACTCAAATAGATACTGCGTATTTTGCGTAAATAGCCGAAAGCAAATTGACCTAAGATATTTTTCTCAAATTTAATTTGCTGTCTTTTTACTTTATGCCGACATTGATTCTTGTAATTTCTCACGCCTTGCATTTTTTCCATCATTTCTTCATCGGCATGCACATCGTGTTTCAATCACGTTCAATTCCTTGGACTTATTTCTAAACAGCGTCGATGATAAATCCAGGTCTTCACGGCTGCGAACAGCTGTTTGCGATTCAATCAGCGTTGCACATGGCCGTATTGCAAATTGTGGCAAAACTAGCAAATAGGCACAACATTCAATTTAATTACATCGCAGTCATTGGCATGAATAAAAGAAATAGAAACTAGCGGTTAATTAAGTCAATACGCTTACGTTTCAATCGTATTGCCAAGCTCTCCTCCGCAACCATTATCATATCATACTAATTAAAGCACGATTGTGCCAGCCTGGCAAACGTGTTAAATAGCTCCTAGAGAGAAATTAAAACGCAGGCTTTGGGAATTGAGGAAAATTCACATAGTATTACAAAATTCCATTTTTTGTTTAGTTGCGTCGCGCTCGATTATTAAGTCGTCAGTTGCGCCAACTCGCATCACAAAAATAAAACGTAAAAATAGAAATAAGTGCGCATAAATTATTTACGTATACTCATAATTTAAATATTGGTAGAAATGTTTAATACGTCGATAATTGGGCTTCATGCAGCAAGCGCGCGAATGAGAGAAGCAGTGTGCACGAATGGAAGAAAAACACATTAGCGCACATTGAGTTCGTTTATTATACTTGCTAATGAATTTCACACACATTTATAGTAGCAGCCGCGGGATCGTCCGCATTGATTTACTAATTTCGCTTGTCAAGAATCTATAACGATCCTGGTGATTCTCATTTTTTACCCGAACATCGCACCGGGTCAATCCATTACAAACATATATTTTACGCGATAGGAAATTCAGAATGAAATACAACGGGCATTCAGTTATGAAATAATGCTACACACAGTGATGAAATCAATGAGAAACAATGTCTGGCTATATAAGCATGAATTTAAGTAAAATCATATTGCAACGAAACAGAATTCCAATTAAATTGGCAACATTTCCAACATTAATGTGTGAATAATCTTTAATAGCACATTAAATAAACGCGCAGTTGTAAGAAGTACTAAAGTTGAACTACACAAACCCAAACCAAATCCACATATAATCCCACTTCAAACGTCATTAAACTGATTTTTCACAAAAAAAAAGAAAAAAACCGCCTGGCACCTCACTTGACTAGTTTCAAGCACACACCGTTTAAATTTATGCCAACAGCCTTCCAGCAATATTAACAGCATAACATCTCAGGCGATCTGAAAGCGTCGAGGCATTAGCGTAATATAATAGGCCGGGGTCATCAATTCAGCTAATAAATTATGAATTAATTTACACTCGCGTTCTCGGCGCTTGTAGGCTGGACAAACGCGAATGCATTAATTCGATAAATCACGTGCTCAGCGAAGATGTAGTCGATCCACTATAAAGAATCCTATAAAGAATAGGAAGCTAGCCAAGTGGCGTTATTAATGCCAATGTTATACGCGGCCAATATATACTGTGATCAAGCAAGCAAGCAGAGAGCCAAACACACTAACAAAGCGATTCGTAGCAAAGACTGGAAGCGCCGGAAGGATTTATAAATGAGAATTTTTCATAAATAGCAGCTGCTCGTATCAATGTGTGTTTAAGTAAGCATGCATGCTCCGACATGATGTATTACCGCGAGCGTGCGAGGAAATTATTATGTGTTGTGATGGTGTCATTGTTATTAGTGTGAGTTATAGGTTAAAGTATTGGCTTGAGGCCAAACATGTTTTTTTGTAAAAGGTAATTGTTGAAAGCGTTACGAAAAGACTGATAATGGAAATTATGCTGATGATGTAAGTTGTTTGCCAAGTTAGTAAAATATTTGACTTGCATTTGAAACTATTTCTAAATCACTTGCATTTACCGTAAAACAATCCCAATTGGTTCAAACATCCACGCATATTTACGTTATCGCTCTAGTCGCAACGCAAAATTCACCTGTTCTCCAATTAAAGCCATAATTAAACTGAAGGGTATGTCATCGACGTGCAAACTGAGTTGCGGAAATTGTTAACATGCGCATACCAAACAAAAAGCCTTGAAACACTGATTTGAGACAAATATGTGTTTTGTAAAATAAATTCCACTTTTCCAAATCGCATGTATTTTTCTACTGGTATGCATTATTTATTGACGATGGCTTCAGTCCAATGTTGATTGATACATAAACACACATATTTATTTGTCACGAGCACTCATCGCTGGAATGACAAAGCAACAAATATATTGCCGAATCAAGGATTACGATCGTAAACTTCTCAAATCTTTCGAGCGCACAATGAAATGGACATTATATTAAATGTTTTCATATGGTGCTTATGTTTTCTGTGTTTGTCCAGCGCAATCGTGACGGTATGAAGTACGTATGCCCGCTGTAGACGAGTGGGTTAATACTCGTTCATACTTGAATAATAAGTCAATTATCGAGTGTAGCAAGTGTAACGTTTGGAAATTATGCTCGCAACCATTCAGAAACGTGCTTTATTATATTATCCACAATCAGTGCGATGCAATGCATGGGCGCAGAATTGCTGCAAACAAATACGGCTAAACACATTACCGAATAAATTACGAAGTAACACAGTGTGACATATAAAATTTTGCTATATAAGCAAAAAAGCGTGTAATTGATAGCAAAAAACAAAGCATAAAATAAAAGCCGGCATAGGAGGGGTAACGAATGAAACGGAATGGGAAACAAGTCACTTTGAAAATAAAGTAGTAAAGCGGCGTGCAAGATGCGAAGACAATTTAATTCGCACTCGGCTACTTGTATTCGATTTGTACGCGCTGGGAAATGCGTGGCAAAGTTGTTTAAAACGTTTTTAAGTTTTCACAACTCCGCGCCAGCACGCCGCCAATATTTGTTCGCTGGCGTTTTATAACATAAGCACATAATGAGTGCAAACGGAAAATGCACGAGCATGAGGCGCACGACGAAGCCATTCGAATACTCGAAAGCGACGCACACCGTGTTTCATTATATTTTCATTCCGGCATACTTATAAATATTGCCCGCGCGCATTAAATCACATAAATTATAAAAGATGAAAGGTTGGAAATGAAATGCTTTGCATCTGGCGGGAGAGCAAAGTTTATTTTCATCGCCATCAACGCACACATGCACTAATAGCATCAGCACGAGCAGAGCAAAGCAAAAGTGAAACACTGCAACACATCGATGTAATTTTTTAAATCATCCTTTGGGTAGCATGTAAAGTATGCCGCGTGGCAATTTGTAATTGTTAGTTTAGAAGATTTACACCTTTGTATTACGACATTCTCATCGTGTGTTGAATAGCTATAATCAGTACCTAATATTATAAGCATTACAATTTGATTAGACCTTTTTTTTTAATTTTCGTAGGAAAATGTGAACAGATGCATCTTGCAAATAGTGCTACGCTTGCTAAATGTTAGTATACATTGAACAAATTCTGTACTAATGCTATTACAAATACAAATCGGCTGATCAATTTTCTTCATAATTCCTCACATTTCCTCAAGGCGCAAAAAACAATCTCCAATTCTTCTTTTGTTTGCTTTATGGCTTCGCTAGCGTGGCGGCAGTCAAGCCGTAAATTCTAAACGCGCAACATTGTCAAACAACCGCGCATCAAACAGTAGCGATGCCCGTCTGCAACACAACGACGACACGTCGTTTATCGCAGCTTTTTCATCATTAATGTCTCCGGAGCCTCGCACAACTAACTCAGAGCATCACACAGCTCATAACACAATTGTCGCCACTTTTTCAGCTTCCTGTGTGAGCATCTCCAAGAATTCAGTAATCAATTATCCAGCGCGTTCTTCAGCACGTTTAGCATCAATGAAGAATGAATGTTAGGTGCGCATTTAATTGTAATTTATTTTCAGTGCAAACACAATAATTTATCTTCGTAATGTGGCAAATTTCCACTCGTCTAAGTTATTTGCGTTTCTAGCGCAGTGTAAGTAAAGCAATGGTCTCGAATCTAAAATCAAATTGCCTGTTTCTGCTTGCCTAGTCGAAGAATTCCAGCTCTCAACGTGTGGAACATGAAGAAGGTCAATGCACGAGCGTCGGCCTGGCCGTAAGGTAAAGTACGAACTTGTTGTGTTACACGCCGCTTGTGTGCTAGCCGCAAGTTGGCTAGCTTTGCACCGAGTAGATGTGCTATTCTTCGCCAATTCGAAAATGTGTGCTGAGTGATGAGCTTTGCCTTCATGGGAATGCAAATACAAGAAAAAGAAATACCTATTTACATCTGTCTTCATTAGGCTACTAATAAAATGCAACAAATTAATTGCATCTTTATTAATTACCATGTTCCTTTCAGCATTAAGAAGAAATGCCAATTTTTCAATGCTTCATAAGTCATCTCCTCACCTTTCATCACATCCACAAGTACTAAAACTTTGATGGAAAATGCATAGAATTCAACACGCACATAAATTATTTAATCACTTATTATCGCGCCAACATTAAATATTCTATGACAGTAATTAATTGCCGACACGACAGGATCTAACCGTTTGGTATGCATGCATATTATTAATGTATTTTCTCATTGCACACTGCACTTGTAGAGATAAACAACGTTCTAATCGTAATGCAAAAGTTCAACAAAGTGTACGTTAATAATTACAAAGCACGCGCGCATTGCATAAACTAGACAAACTTCAATATTAATATAAACATTATAACCACTCAATATCAACAAATAATAACTCCTACTCCTTATATTCGAACAAAGCACAATTACCAACAGTTAAATTGAATGAAGGAATAATCATGTTTATAAATTCAAACCTAATACGTAGAAACAATAATATATTAGCTAAAGTTTTTTTTATTGGATTGAGATGTGATTGCATTGACACTTGCCAAATATTTGCTTATTTGCTGTTGTAAAAACGTTTTCGGCGTGCTGTCTAACGGAAGAGAGCGCACTTCGTAATAAAGAACAAAAACACCTACAACGCTAAATCAGAAAACATTGATATTTGGTGAAATAAATTCAGCAAGGGTGCCAATCAACTGCATTTCAGCATAAAGTGTTTAAAACATAATATCTTATCTACTTTGCTGGCAGTAGCAGCGTGCAAACCAATTTTCCACCAAATTCTCATTTGTTTCAGATTGTTTATTTTATACGGTTGGAGCTACCCAATCAAACACAAAAGTTTGTTATTTTCCTACACGCATAATAAATAACAAAATACAATTTGTCTCCCATTATAAGTACATAACGTTGACTTCGACTTCATTGTTGTGCTTTCGATCGTTTTCTGCTGGCCTGAATTACTTTTAATGCATTCTGTGAAGTCCCAACAGTTGACAGAAATCGAGACGAGCTTAATTAACGCGTGATGCTATAATTAATATTAATGCGGACATGATTGACTTCATTCCACAACAGCTGCAACAATTATTCATCATTTTTACATAAGCTACATAAATATACTACGCAATGCCTATATAAACGACACCTTCCAGTGCAGTATATTATTAACATTTGAATGAACGTAAAAGGACCTTTTAGTGCATATTAACTGTCATTTATTGAGTTGGTTAGTAATGCAATAAAGCCTACTATAATTCACACATGCTGGTTTCTAACAACTATTTTAATATTTAATTAAGATACAATCTACCGCATTGCGCCTGACTGATATATTTAATAACCTGCAGCAACAAATCGAAGACATGACAGCCTCTAAGTATAATCTTGTTTGTCTACTTCGATAAATTTTGTAGTAAAATTCGCTTTTGATTTACGCCCGTCTCATATACGCCAGTGTGTACCATGCTAATAAGCAAATACAAACACATTGGTATGTGCCGCGCAGCGTATTATTTCCGAGATAAGGATCACGATATGAATATAAATAAACGGGTATTACCTCAGTAACCACAGTGTGCGCGCGCGGTAAACTTTTAATGAACTGCCGTCTCTTCGGATCGTCGGGACTTGAGTCGTCGGGTTCACTGAGTGCCTCTTGCCAGCCAGACATTGGGACACGGGACACGTACACGCAAGATGGCACTCGTAATTTAGGGACAACCGTGTGTTTGAATTGCCTGTAAGCCCGTACCATCGAATGGGTACGACGAAACCACCTGTATTTGTATATGGGCAGCATCATGGTTACAATGAATGATTGATATACGTACATACGGACATCAAGAATCGCGCAGCTGCACGCGTTACAACAAGCACCGTTGACCACTGATGAGTTAATTGCAATTGTTCTTTACCAACTTGACAAATAGATAATATTTAACCATCGACTAAATGCTAGAGGTTTATGAGCGTAAATTATGGCAAACAAAGTTGCAACTCATAATTCGTGATATAGTAAACAATTCTCACTATAGTACAATTCAATCATACTCATCATACGCCCAGATGAGTATGATTGAATGACACTGAAAATAATTTTCACCCTAAAAACCCTAAAGTGAGTGCTTTTGTCTGTACAAATCATTTGAAATTTAATTTTACACTATACGTCTCCAGACTGTTGGAGGACAAAATATTTAGCTACTTTTTGCTGTATGTCATGTCAAAACAATCCCAAGTTAAAATTTGTAAAAACCTTCAACAAATATCACCACGCTCTGCCCTCTGACTTTATTTATGAGCTTCTAGAATGGCCCTTGAAAATAAGTTGCACCCTAAATTTTCAGTGGATTCAATTTAAAAGTGATTCGCATTTGCATTTTTCAACATCTTTCCGCCACATCTTTCGCATAATAAATTCGGCGTGAGGGCTGTCTGGCACCCTCGTACTTTGCCTTTTTCGCCCCTTTTTTTGTGCGTTGCTCGCTAAAAACATGCCAGCATTTTTTCATAGGGTGAAATGCATGCTTCGTTTCATTTGAAAGCTCAGAAGGCTGCTGTTTTTTCATACTCACTTTAAAAATCGCATTTTATTCACGACGTGCATTACCTGCGTATCGCAGCATCCGCACTCTGGATGTATCCTACATCCCATTTCCACCCTTCTCACACTCGTGCTGACTATTCGTTTGAATAGAGGCGGAAATACAGTAACTTCTTGGTCCTTGCTGAGACGACGACGATGACGCCTTTGGTCTTTCCGCTACCGACCGACGTGCTCAATGTTAAAGAGGGGAATTACATAGGATCAAAGGAAGGGTCTGGAAATACAGTCACGACATGCGTGTTACGGTGTATCACCTTGTATAAACAAGCAGCAAATCACCAATCGGCCTAAGTAATTGACAACTCCGGGCAAATTAAAAACAAAATAAAAAAGTACTAAGCAATAAAATTACGAAAAAGTATGAATTTCGTGCCTAATACAAATTGCCCAAAATTTCCCATAATCGTAATCATTATTGTTTATGACGCTCATCAATTCGTAAGCACTTAATAGAGGGGTCGGAAATACTAAAATAAGCTGCATTTATTCTCGGTCGCGTGCCGCTTTTTCGAAAGAAAGAAGAAATAAATGGAACAGAAATAGACAAGAATGAATGCCACAAACTCGGTAAAATCTAGTAGATCAATCTAAACAAAGCAAAAGGTAGTAAATTAGAACGTGTAATTGACCAAGCATATATCCCAATTTTCAGTGAAAACAAAGTGCCTAAAATATCCTCATCCTCCTCAGCTCCAATGATGACAATCCCCAGACAATCTCATCCGAGATCTTATCAAATCAAGTATACCCATCTCATCATACATTGCATCCACTATTAGATTAAATCATTGATTTCATCCTTAGATGAAATTCAAAAATTTCATCTAACTCAAGTTAGATAATTCAAGTGAATTCATTAAGTTGTCATTCATCGCTTCGCAATGAAATAAATGTACTCGTTACAAGATCACTGTGTTCCTACATACACCAACTAACTAACTAACTAATACGCTCAACGTAAACCGAGTAATGATGACGTTCTTGATGGTAATCATCAACATCGCCATTGAATAGCACCAACCTGTAAGCCAACTAGTCGAAAAGCATGCAATATCAATTTTAATTATCATCAGTAAAACCGGCGCGCGGTGTGCAGTAAAGAAATCTATTTAACATTTAACATGATTGCATTAACGCTTGATTATAATTTACTTGTTCACTAATAAATCTTTTCCAAGCCGTGGGACTAGTGGAAGTGAGACTTTGGAAAAGGCACAGCCCGGGAAGCATAATCTCAGCACACAGCCTCGCGCACGGTTAATTAAGGCCATAAATCTTTCGGGCAATGTAATTTCTCAATCGAAGTGTGTGTGCGCTGTGCACCTAGCGTGTATGTAGTGGGTCGAGCCGCGCTTTTCTCTATTCTTTCAAGTCGGGGAAATCTTTGTGTGATGGCAAATATGTGCACTTTTACGACTTGCGGGCGAATAAAATGGTAATTAAGATGCATGCGTACACAATCAGCATAAACGCAAATAATGGACAATTTCAGAATATTTCCTCTTTCAATTTGTCACAACACTGATGGACATAATGGTAGTAAATCGTCGACGAAAGCAATAAAATTCATTTCCTCATTGAAAACATCCTTCTTTGTAATTTGCAGAACAATTACCAATGAAATACCGGCATAGAAAATGCAACAAACGTATAAAATCTTAAATTGAGTTGTCTATTTTTGGCCCTGTGATTAACGTCAATGGCATAATAATCATATTCGATACTTTCGCGCACGATTCATTGCAATGCATTGTAATAACCAAACGATGACAATAAATTCCACCGAATAGAATGCAGCAAACTCAGTAAGCCATCAGCATTACAGCATTATGTAATTGTAAGTGGCTGCTCCACGATGACTTGCGTTCCCGTGTGCGCAAAGATCTCTCATCGCGGCGGCTATCCATCTATCGCCCGCCGGCGCTCACGGGCTATTAACGCAACACACAGCCGCCCATTCACACTGGCCTCGTTGACTCAAATGCCCAGCAGCAAACGCACGCACACGGCTGCGTTGGCACGATCTCCGGGCTCTGTTTGTGCGAACTCTCTGGCATCCCGCATTCAATTTAATTGACTCATCACGCTCAATAACAAATTTCTTCTCGTATTTATTTTAGTACACGCTGGACACTGATATAAGCGCGCATCACATGCACCATAGAAGAGATACTTTATTTCGGCCTAATCGCATCCTAATGAAAACAAGCGAGACAAGTAAATAAGTGGATTCCGAGCCGGGTCAATTAATTTAATTACATTGTTGATGTGGCACTTGTTGCGACAAAAATCGTTATAATTAGCGGACAAAAAAACATCACTGCGTTGCTTCGTGCCGCTTAATCGTAGTCGTATAAATAATACATCATAAGGAGGGCGTGTGCTCTCTTTTTTCGCCAGCCGCTCCCACCTTGAGCGACGAATATTAATTAGAAATTGCCGCCTAGGCATAATAAAATTGAAGGACCCGCCAAAACGAATGATTAATTAGCCTAATTAAAAGCTATTATCGTCGGGCTTGTGTAGAATACCAGCAACCATTCAACCAACTTCATACAATAATAACAGGCTCGTTATTCTGTTGGCGCCGAAATTAAAATATAATTCGAATCCCATTTTGTGGGCTACCTAGGAGGTGATGGCAAATTCGATTGAGATTCGTCGAAAACTTATTAAATAATAATTCACACTATCGTGTTCTTATTTATTAAGTGCCTTGTCGCTCGATTATGATTACAGCGTGTTCTCTCGTGTACGAAACTTCATAAATCATGATTCGTGAGCCAGCCACAGCGCCATCAAACACAACCAACTGCTTGCTACTCGTTTAACAACATTAATCCGTCCTAGGCTTTCAATAAAACCATTTACAAATAAATATTGCCTTAGCGCTGAGTGTAACCGTTAGCAATAAGTAATAAACTCTCAACGCTGCTTTTATCTCAACGACATGCGTACAATAAGCAGCACACATTTTACAATAACGTGCAGCTAGCTGATATATCCAGAATATGATTTCTTATTAACGATGAGTATCTCTCAAGATAAAATAAAATAAATTAAATTACGTGATGTGCGTCAAGATGCGATAAGGCTAAGCCAGCCGACTCGTTAATTGTTTTATTCGCAACGTAAATCAACAAATTTCCACTTAAGCTCAGCCTAATGTCGATCGTAAATAATGGAAATTCACGGCGGTCTTGCACTGGTGCGACTGTCTATGATGGGTTTTATGTAACGCCGGATTGAATGGAAATTTAATGTCGTTATTAAAGTGCGCGCGAGCAGGACGAGGAAATATTATTGCCAACGCGAAAGCCTCGCGCAAGTGCAAGATGATGGTTATAGAGATAATGGTTATTTTATTGGAAACGAAAAGAGCGAACGCGCAATAAAAGAGTTGATTTCGTTTATCGCGTGTATCGCGGCACCGGTGCGCGTGATGGCGCGCCGTGCATTTGGTTGGTAGCAAACAATAAGAAGTACTAGCAGAACCAAGAAGGACGAAAGAATGATGACAAGAAGGTCGATAATGGCTTTAGCCCTAGAGCCGAGGAGGATCCGGGGATGGGGGTCTATTACCTCCTTATTATTATATGAGTTTTAAATTTGATACAACATCGTTCCAGCCAGAAGTAGGGTCCTTGAATGGTAAAAACCAAGGGTTATTCGTTAATTACTTTACAATAAAACATCCGTTAATGCCGAAGATTACAATTCCTCACTGGGTTCTACTCTTAGATTAGGCTTTAATATCAGAGATACATATCACAACTGGTTGAAACCGTTTCCAATGTTCCTACGAGTTTCGTTCCATTTTATTCCTTTATGCTTGCGATAAAACCTCACCGCACTCCAACAACACACACATACACACAGCCATGCCCTCTGACTTCAAGCATGTATGCAATGAGTTAGCGCTGGTTGGATATGCTCGAGATAGGATTCCAGCTCTTCGATGCAATAATAATAATAAAAGGGTTTCGGATCGGATTTGTTGGCTGATGACGAGACTCAATACGCCAGGCACGAAAGGCGGATGGAAGTCATCAGTAGGTGGCAGGATTTTACGAGCACGGAGGCGGCAAGCAAGGAAAACAGCGAAACGTCTAGTAGCGTGGAGGCCAACATTTACCACCACTACCAACATCACGATGATCATCATCGTCATCGTGCCGTTCTTCTCTATCACTACGCAAACCAAGTGAGAGGACTCTGTGAGCCAGCTAGGAGAAAACACGATAATAAGTTTAGGGCGCCATACTTTTTGATGGCGCCCTAAACTTATTCGGCACCCCGACGTGACGGAGTGCAGAAATGCGCCCGATGCGAATTGCTCATCGCCCATGATTCGACTCAAACGCTCAACAAGAAGTGGTGAGCTTTTTGGCGCAGAGCTACTAAATTATATAAACTGAATGACAGTGGCAAGTTGGTGGCAAGAGGCAATGAGTGTTGAAAAAAGCAGGATAGAAGACAGTAGACACGTTAGAGTTGGAGACAAAGAACTAAGTAGTAAAGTAGCAAAGTGTTCCAAGTGTCTCTGCTCTTGAGACTCGCGTCGAGTGGGCGACGACGAGGTGGCATTGCGGCGCTGGGCTACCACGACGGTTGGGGACCAGTCGAGGGCAAGTCTATTCTATATAAAGAGGTATCGATCCGGGCGGGTGGCGCTTGAACACCAACAGATGTGCTTCGTTGCTGCGCACCCCGACGCATTCGTGCTACCGGAGAACCACTAAAGAGCCGCCAAGCGGCGGCGGCAGCAGCCGAGGCAATATGTAACTGCAGTGCAAATCCTGCATCCAAGCTTCACAGTGTAGGAAAAAAGAAAAAAAATGCACGGAACGAAAATATCGTTTGCACGGAAGCGCATCGCCGAGTTTCATATAAAAATATCCAAGGCGTGCAGAATTTCCTCATCCGCATGCTCAACCTTATCTTTATCCGCTACGCCGTCATCTTCGTCCTCTTATTTCTTTCCCTCGCCTTCATTGAGTTTGGAAAAGATCGCCCATTAAAAATTTCATTAAAGGCGAGCAGGCACGCCATCGCGCTTCGCATCTTATGTTATTAGCGCTACTGACGCACAAGCGTCTTCTTTTTGCTCCCAGAGAGTTTCCAAAGAATCTTCCCCCGCTATTGCCAAATTATTTAGATATTCTTCGTGTTCAACCCAGCACGCCGAAATAGGTCCCTCTCGACCGAGAATAGCTTAATCTATTCCAAATTCTCTTGCTGTTGCTCCCCAAGCCATCGTTGCGTAATTACCGAGAATTATTGGATAGGAAACTCCACACCGCCATCTAGTTTTAATTAATAATAAAGATAGCAGGCCATTATAATATTGTTCATTATCGTATCCTGTGGGCCCCCGTAAAGCGCAAACAATGAGCCGGCAAGCGCCGAAGACGACGCAGTCGTGTTTATATCGTTAGCATCGCGTACTAGCAGCCGAGAACGCCTCGACCACGGGTAATTAAATCTTTTAATTGCTTTTATCCCCATGCAGCCGAGCGCTGCTCGTAGAGAAATCAAAGCAAGCGCCATAGCTCGTGCGAACAGCCAACAAATCCACCTTTTTTTTTCTTTCCGCGCTAGTCGGGATTAATTAAAAAAAATGATCGTGATTAAATCGCAAAAGCAAAGCAAGGCGCGCTTCATCACGCGTGTAATTCAAACAAGTATTATTTATTTACGACACTTTACACCGACGCTGTAAACTAGTCGATTAACAGAAAAGTCAACTAAATAACTATCAGCTATAAAAGTAATGTGATGTGACTTTTAGCGCCTGTTCGTGACACTGCACACAGGCAAATTAAATTCGCTTTGAATGCGATTTTGTGGAAAACTTTGAATATCATCATGATAACCATTATCTTGTGCCAGGGATCATGAAACCTCGAACAGACGACGGTGTCGTTAGCGACATTAAATAGACTTCGTAGGTTTACGTCCCTCGGAGACCGTAATCTAAAGACAGCACCCTTGCCGCCCTTAATGCAAGTTCCGGACCTTCCGGTGCGACCTCAAGCGGGATCTTTCCAATTGCCTGCGCTTCCGATATCCTCAACGGTTCCCGTTTTCGATGATGTAATAAAGTGTGCTTCATAGTAGGAATCCCGTGGTATGCCTATAAAATTGAACTGTGTCATACTGGCTAATAATAGCACGTTCATTGTCCATGTAACAAAGGTATCCAGCTAAGAACGGTTAAGGTGTTTTTTAATCACGCATTAATTTAATTTCGAAAAGCGGCTCGGGAATATTTCTCCTGCAACTCTTGGTTTCCACTTTTCATCAAATCTTCTTACAATAAGACATTGGGCATTTTCTGGCAATGTTGAATAGCAGACATAAAACGTGAAAAGCCCCAAAGTTTCCAGTCGACGAATTGACTTTGAAAGCAGTTTATGCTCGCCTCGTATCTCCATCTCTTGGGTTTTCATCTATGAGGATATGCCAGAGTATGCGATGTAAATGCGAGTGAAAGGCTTACGGTCTCCGAGACAGAGATGCCGAATGGAAGATCGGCTTAACGCCCGTCTAAACGCGAATCACACGAGACGCCGTCGTGGAAACTCCAACGGGAAGCCAGCCAAGTCTCCCATTCCTACCCTTCTCCCGTTGATCTCTCGGCATATAGAAATAAAAATGAAGTGCTCTCTGCGGGTGCCTCGTAATACCCCACGGTCCCCATCAGCTTCCAGCGAAACATAATATGATGTACAAGCCACTCACAAAAAGGAAAATTAATTACATGACATGAGCCAACATCCAAAACATGTTCCAAACACATCACACAGCATCATTAATACTAACCATCCAATCCCCACAAATATATTCCAAACATAATCACGCGCCATTTGTTTGTGGCAAATCCGAGCGTAATTATTAATTATAAAAGCAACTCGCTATGCACATCCAATATCCGATCTACCACGCGCATTATGCGCTAATTCCTTTTACCGCCCGCGCGCGCTCACATTTGATTGAATAGAGATTCACGCGTGCGGCAATGTTCTGCACGCTCGCCGTGCGTAAACCTATTAACGGCGGTGGCGGCAGTAGCCCAATGCACAATGAATAATTGTGTGATATTGGCGCTAATGCAATATCGATCTAGAGATTGCCTCGTTTGTCCCCCCCGGTCGTTTGCTCGCAACGCGTCCAATGTACTCCCCTGCTCCTCGCGACACCGAACGGACCGAGTACGTAATTTAATTTGTACCGTGGCCGGCGGCGCCGCTTCCCAGCGCGGTGCACCACTAGCGAGATGATAAAATCGATGGCTTCATTTCATATCCCGTTTGTGCATATTACCCTACTTAGCCAAGTAATTGCGGTCTTTCAACTGTGAGAATTAAACTCTAAATTACAGTAAGCGATCATTTAAAAAAATCAATCTCAGGATGAAGTAACATTGACATGAAAATTACTGCAAAAATAGAACAATGAATCAATCAAAGAAAACATGTACTTCCAAGTATGTTAATTACTTTCGTTTGGCTTCGTGTAATACAAACGCTGTATCTTTGTACATGATTGTAGTTCTATTGCATCTGCCTAGGCGTTTTGTAAGCACCAAGGAATTAACGTTTGTTATTTTCCTCGAGCCTAAGCCGCCCACGCGCATAGCGAGCGCCAATTTACGACTGGCAAGTCTCAATTGCCTGCGAGACTTGTTAAATCGACGGAGAATAACACAACGCCGCATTGTGCAAATAATAGATCAACAATGCTGTGCACTCGGGCTCCCTATAGGATGAAAAAAATTAACACCTATATAATTCATAGCGAGTGCTTTTCCAACAGATCCAAGTATGCCAACTGCAAACTCTAAGCTTGAAACCACACCAAACAACCTCCTATTAAATCTGCAACGAGTAAACAATTTGTTTCTCTCTTATTCATCTTCTAAATCCTTTTCGAAGCCAAAGCAAAATACGATAAAAAATGGCACAAGTTCAAAACATCCATTCATTCCGTCTTATTCCGTTCGCTTCGCCCATGCCGACAAGCAGCGGGTTCCTTGGAGTGAGTATATTGATGGTTCAACGTCGTCGAGTGGCGTTTGTTAGTACAGCTGGGTAAATGCGTCGGAAAATAGCGTCGTTCGAAACCACTGGAGAGATAGCCCTACAGATTATTTGTTATTTATAAAGGGGGTGCTGGTGCCCGAATCGCGTTCCTTTACTTTCCTTCTTCAGCAGATCTATCCACCGACCAATTTGAGCCTTTTATATGCTCTAGTTATATACTATACATATTCACGAATGGGGTATGGGGAAAAAGGGATCAAAAAATTATGCAATGCAGTGCGTGATGCTAGTACTGAAAGCGACCCTAAATTTTATTCCACCCTATTCAAGCAAAATAGCATAGTGGTTATTCCTGTTCAAACTCACGTGTCCCGTCGACACTAGGACGAATAGATTTTTTTATCCGAGCTTGTCATGCATGTTGTTTTTTTCGACTTGGTGCAAAGCAGTGGTCGAGTTGGGGTTTACTTTTCAATCCCTAATCTCCTTTAGGTGTGTCGTGGGTTGATGTGTTTCCATTTCTGCTCAGCTCAACCAGACCCGCCTCGCCCAGGCCGCAGGAAGGTATGGAACGAATAGAAAAAGTTGATGGTGGAGGCAAGCAAACACCGACCTCTGCTTGCCTGGAAAAGTTGATTCCGACCACACAGCAGCAATTCCATTGTGGACCGTTGAATCTCAATCACCTCTCACTTGCTCGCGTACAACTCGATCTCTCTCAATCTTCGAAAGAATTTACATTATCCTTATCCAACACACAAACTAGCAAAGTTCAGCCCGTTTATATCAAATATAATGCGACCACGACGGAAACCTCAGCCCTGGTGTTATGAGACTTATAAGCATATAGACGGCGGCCTCGCTTCGGGCCGAATGGCAGAGATATTAGGTGGGTTGCAGAGCATTAGCCCGTCACGAGGGGTAGTCAAAAGATACGCACGTCCGCAGGAGCCAATTTGTAAGTTATTTAATGACCCTTCGCCACATCGCTCGCACATTTCCATTTTCAATGGCCCCAGCTATCACCGGCTTGTTTCAGTTAAGAGGGTTAGCGCCGCGACAGCGCCCAACCAAGGGAGTGACGATGAATGTACCTACACCACGCGCGCTGCACAAAGAAAGGGGGTGATAATCATAATAGTCATGCTATACCATCAAATAATAAATCTATAATTCTATTGATGCTCTCAACACGCCCGGGTGCATACGAAATCAAGTGATGCGATCGAAACATGTATCCAATCTCCCATGCCAACAAACTCCTAAAGTACCTCCATCAATAAAAAACAAAACCTGTGACGAGACCAGCAAAGAAACGTGAATCAGGTACGTGTAAACGTAGATGGCAAGAACGCGCAATTTCCAGCTTCCCATGAATAAAATCAAACGCTCGGCTTCTTGCTGTGCGCACGTCCCACATTTTTTGTTTCCTTGTTTTTCTTTTGTTTCCTTTCCTAGTGTAGAGCACGTATTTATTTATTTTTTCGCCTTTGAAATTGGTTGCCACGATGTGTGCACGCCAACTGCAAACATTAACTCGAACGGTTCAATTAATTCGCTTACGCGACCAACGAAGTTGCAAACCTGTCCACACTGTTCGCGCATTTCCCCATTCCGCCTTACTCCACACAGTGGTGCCTCGCCGCTTTTCCGCTCGTTTGCGTTGCCTTGCTCGTTCCCAAGCGCTCCAGTTACACATGTACCGCGCGTTGCAATCCTGTGACGTCGTATCAATTTCCTCAAGTTTTCCCCCAAACTCAGCCAAGATTTTCACTCCCTCCCGTCCCGACGATCGATATGAACTGCTATACTGCCTCCAGTGCCAACTCAACCAAACAGGCATGCGAGTCAGCAAAGGACAGAAAGAAAACGATGACACCCAAAAACCAAAGCGAAGGCAACAGTGGACGCAAAGCCAACAGCAAAACAACAGCTTCGAATTCGAACACGAACATTTCCACGCTGCAGAGACGAGAAAAAGGCAGAAACAACTACAGATCACGCGAGAGGAGTTTACGGTGATGCTTTTTTTCCCTATCCTCTTCTCGCTTATTTCCCCGTGGCGTAAAACCGACGCTCCTCGGTTGTACCGTGTTGGAATACGAAACCGACCAACGCATTCAAGACACTCAACCCGCGTCTGTTCCTCCTCTGGCTTCACTCCTGCATCTGTGTGAGTGCTGTGCGGCGAACCCAACCAAGGACTCGAGTCGGTCGGGACCGTAATCGTTCTTGTCATCAAACTAATTGGCCTCCGCGCACACCAACCTTACAGCCACTTTCAGGATTGCCGTTGTTGCGGAGAGTCCGAGCATGAAACCGCGCACGGATATTCCGACTACTTACTCGATTCCATCTCCTGAACGCATATAGAAATAACAGGTACTTCGGCGTCCACTAATATATTCTCCATCACGTCGCGCCGACGGAAAATAAGAGTCAAAAAAAGAGTTGAAAAATGACCCAAGAATAAAAAACAACCGCAACTGTGGTTATACAACAAAGTCAAGTCCATCATCTCAGATATCGTCTCTACAATCAAGTAGCCAAATAACTGGTTTCTTCCGCCGCAATCGGTAATAATTTGTTAAAAACAAAAAAAAGTAAAAGACACATAATAGTTTCTATTATCGCTTGCGGTGCGCGAAATAATCGAGGGCATAAATAAAAGGCAATTAAAGCTGAATCAATTACATATCCGCCGGTCAATATTCGACTAGTCCACAATTAGCCACGGACGAATCGCCTTCGCCATGGAAATGAAAATACACACTCCAGGGACCTACCTAGAACAAACAAAGCATACATTAATACCACACAATGGCGCAAGATTAAATAACTCCATATTCGACGGCAGGCGCCCGCCCCGCCGTGCGCTATAAACAGCATGCACTATTAAAACCGCCAGTCGCGGCGTGATGTGAAATTACGCGATCCTTGCCTGCCGCTAATGGAATAAATCAAAGCGTTAATTACGATTTAACACGGGAGTAGTAAAGGCAGCAGCGCGCCGCCGTTTATCTCGTGCCAGGCAGGCATGCATACACAGGCCAAGAGAGCATGATGCCGTCGTCATTGGTGTAAAGTTGTATGGACGAATCGAATTACATTCGTGTTAAACGAGGCGTAAATAAATGTTCATTTGGAATTTTATGTGTGTACAACATCCAGGTCTCATTTAGACTCGGTGTAGATGCGTGGTTCGAATGAGAGGGAATGATTTGATATGAATGTGCTGCATGGTGTGATGTGCGCGTGTTGCGCGGTAGCTGCGTTGTTATTGCTCATGCTATCCGTTGTTTTCCAGCGATGAATGCACGAATACATTTTATTAATGTTTCGCAAATGCTCGGGCGTCCGTGCATATTTCATCCTGGTAGCGATTTTAACGGCAAATTAATATGTGCTATCATTTTGAATTAAAATGTTTGAGTTTGCACAATTTCCATTCGTAAATAGCAGTGTAAAGATTGGCCCAAAAAGGGAGTATCGACAAATACAGCAATATTTAGACGCAGAATCAAACTTATTATAAAACTGGAAATTTATTTGTGTTTCAATTAAATGCTGAAGTAAATTTCCTTCGGAAAATGGACATTTTGCTTTATGCGGCATTTCTCAATATAAAACCAATTTCCTTGCATGTCCTATTTCATCATTTGTAACAATTAATTTCAAGTTAATTTCATCTATGACCTGTGATATCAACTAAGCAACAAGATAGGCAGTAAGATAAGATTTTTATTACGACACTTTCCGCCAGGCAAAAAAAATTAACCACCGCCATTCACCGAAAACCGCAATAAAAGATATACATTTAGCAAGCACACTTTATTTACGCCATGCATTGATGTCACTTTAATATAAATTTCAGCCTGGTAATGATTTCAAATAAATTTTATTCAACCTCAGCCATCGGTTCGTGCGCTCTTGCCTCAGACAGTATGTGCATCTGGCAATGATGGCTGTTGCCGCCGCTGGAAGCTAATGCGCACTCGCATACCGCCCCCGCTGGCATTACCCGCTCCCGGCGGCGGCAAACGAAACACGCGGAAGCTGCACAGCCGCTCTGCTCTTCTCGCTCTCGCTGCCAACGCGGCCTCCTGCCAGCACTCGGCCTTTCGGACGATACGCCCCGCTAGTAATCGATTATGTTCTCACTGTCATTCGAATGCACAATATCATTTCGCATTATGTGCGCGCCTATATATATTGCCCGCCGGGCGGGCAAGTCAACCAACGCGCGTGAATGCCTGAATATATGAGTGCATGCATGAGGATGTGAATGCGAGCGAGAATACGACGCACACACGCCAACGGATGATCACACGCGGAGCTATATCTATCTCTCCAGCTATCTGTTTGTTGGTACGTGCCCACTCTACAATATCAAACGGAGATAAACACGCCGGCACGCAATGTCATCGTATACACACATTCACGCGTGAACCGAATACCCATGCTTGCGGGCATGAATTGTTATAGTCTAGCAAAACGGATCACTTTTTGATCTATACACACATTCATCAATTCGAGAGACTCGTTTAATTTGAATGCTTTTAGAGTTGGCAATGCGCATCTTAGCATTGCTGCCTCCAAATTGCTTTCAGCTTTTGATGACGCGAAGAAGATGAAAAAATGAGCAAAATATTTTACATCGTCATGGTTCGCAATAAAATTATTCACCCGGTTCGTATAGCATCGCGTTCGTGTTGCGAGGCATGAATATAATAAATTTGTTTTTATACGCCTGTAAATCTGATTAGTGTCAGTTTATGGTGGAATAATAAAATAAAGATAAAGGCCGCCCAAAGTTTTCAGTTGAGAGAAAAAACGCATAACTTTATGCTCATCAGTCCGCGTACAAATCACATAGTAAAAACCGCAACAACGTCAGCGCATCGCAAATTCAATGGAGATATCTGTTTGTACACAACGTGTTTGGCGTATGATGATTGCCAAAATGCAAATTTCTCTTCCACTGCAGTAAATTGATATTCTGTGCTTTTTTTGTTTCCATTCCGCAAAAATCCAGCATTCAATTCACGCAAAATAAACGTGTTATTTTTAACCACACAACAGAAATCCGCGCGTTTACTGCTTATTATTCCCGTCATTTTTCTTTCAGTTGTATTATTTCAAATCCGCACCGAAGCAGACAGTAACATTCAACATTTCAGCGCGCGCATTTGTCACATTTCAATGAGCATCGACGGCGACGAGGGCCCGCCTAAAAATTCATCGGTCGGCGCCCGGATGATAGCGCAGCAATTCAGGCAGCTGTTTACTGAAAGCCAGCCGGGAGCAGAATATGCGCAGGAGAGACGGCGGTGTGTTGGAATTTTGGCATGTCGGTCTTGCAGACGCGCTCATCGTCATAAAATGTAAAATTGCAAACAGCACGGCGCGGATGGCTCGTCAAAAATGAAATTTTAACGAAACGAGGAAATTCCGCCGGTAGGAAAACACACAACGTTCCCCTCCCAACGCATTCAGAATTTCATGGCACATGTTAACTCAGCACACCGTGTGGCGCATTACGAAGCAAAAATGTTTCAATGGAAATTATTCCTGTTGAATTTTAATTCGGAAATGGAGATTTTACCGGCACGCGGCTCAACGGCGGAAAATGAAACATAAGCAAAACATAAGCATCGCTAGTTGGCTCGCAGTAATGGGTCGAAATGGTCGATGGTCCGCGCGAAATGAGCCTGAGTTTATTTGCGGCCAGCGAGCAAGCACGCTCGTATTGTATCTACCAGCAAAGTGCACCGAGTGTGCCGCGTTACGTTTACACGGCGACCGCGCCGAATCCGTTTATCTTTTTACGACGGTAATGAAAATAAATTATTAGCGAGCGTAATCGCAGCCAATAAATATTAACGAGAAAACAATTTGAAATGTTCGCTGCCGGCATTTTTTCTTTTATTTAGCGTGCAGTGCTCGTTACTCATTATGGACGTGAGGACGCATTTGCATGTGCATGGGATGCTAAAGTTATGTGCATGCGAAATTGTGATGAAACGATTTGCATAAGCGCACACAAAAACCAGGAGCGCGTAATTTATTTAAACCTGTTTAAAATGCACTTTAAACATTATTTTTTTATTCGTTTGTACATCTATCTAAAAGAAGTCCAATAATTGCAATTCAATCACAATTGATTTCAATTCAAATACATTGTAAACTTTAATGAAATAATATTTTATTATTACCGACTTGGCCTGTGGTTCACTAAATTGATTTCCTAATCAGAAACAACACCCTAGTAGCATGAAGCAAAAGTTATGTGTATTGCGTACGGCGCAGTGCGCGCGGCATGCGACACGTTAATTAATATAACGCTCGCCGGCTTTGTTCTTCGCGTCGTGGCCATTGGAGATTCCCGTGCCGCGCACACGCGCAAGGCAAAAAATAAACGAGCGCGCATTGTCGGTCACGAAGCGGAGTGCAACTTAAGCCGCGAGCGCCGCAAACCGCCGATTTATCGCTCGTCGCGCCTCAAAGATTGGATGCGATTGAATGCGTCATGAACCACTGATGTGCAGAACCGAAGACCGTAGAGAGCTATTTAAGCCATAAAAAATATAAATGCGAAGCAAAATAAACCAACACCCAACGCACTCACTCAACGCAGCTTTTAAACACAACAGTAATATATGAATAAAAATAAACTGGCTACATTTGGATATCATTGCCGAAAACTGGCCCTGGCAGCAATCGAAATTATCCTAAAGCCTCTGACATAAATGACATGAAAGAAAAAAAGAATATGGCAGAAACCAAAGTTTCTGCCATATTGAATTAAAAACAAGGAAAGGCAACAAGGGAAAAGCGGTTTACATCAGTGTATTCCGCAGGAATTGGGTATCAGTTTTGTCTTCATTTATCGAACTAAGAAAAAACATGTGATTATTCCGCTCCCAAAGAGTTATTTATGAGTCAAAATACAAGCGGCTTGTATGCTTGTCATGCAACCTGAGCCCGCAGTCGTAGAAATGTTGGGTGGCTACAGGCAATCTCTGCCTCCGTCAGCACGAACCACCGAGATTTCAATTCAATGCGTCCGGTTGTAGATGTGGTAAACGGCATGGGAATGCGTTTCGGCGAACCATGCGAGGCAGTGTGGTTGCTGATAAATCCAATTGTGAAACGGCTACAACCACACCACGATCTTTGACAACAAACCCAGGAGTGTACCAACTATATTATCAAGTGTTTGCTTGTTAAAACACTGGACATTCAATCAAATGCCGTAAACGAGACGAAATGAATAACAAAAGTACTTGAGGGATCCTTCAAGTGTCTGAACGATGCCTTCAATACCAGTCCCAAAATTTGAAGGCAAGCCTGAAAACTACACCTTGTCTTCAGCCGTTCAAACACACACGACAGTATTCAGTAAACACTGACCATTTCCCAAAGGGCAAGCAAAGGATGACCTTTCTCCGAGGGTATATTCAAGTATGATGTAGAAAAGGAGGACTGATTGATACCTCTGTGAGTGGAACGCACGTCACGCACACACAGGCAGGATGCGAACTATACATATTTTCGAGTTGCCGCTCAGCCTGAACTAGTCGATTTGCAGTCAACTAGGCTAGACAAGGAAGTGAGCGAGAATAAGGAAGCAAGCTTGCAGCAAACATGGTCACATTGTACAGATATTTTACTAATCACTAAACGAACAAGTGAGTTACGACAGTGACACAATCACATCAACAGGGGATCTTATATGCAGTTGACATCAACAGCACAGCAAGGCAGAAGGCGGAAAGATAAGAGCTTTATCACGACATCAACTGACACTGGGGTGGATTGTAAAGATGCTAGAAACTAACAGATCGATATTGAAATTACCTCGAAAGCGTAAGATGTATTGCTGTTCTCCTGCGGAAGTGTAACGACGCGTTCCGTCGGCGGGTAAACAACACACGCACACACCTGGAAAAAGTGGTGTTTTACAAACAGAGGCAACAAACACAGCAGTGATGTATTGCCGAAAAGAAACCGCAATCGAAATCAACATCTCAATGTTTGTGTAAGACGACTTCATAGTTGTACACAAAATGGCTGGTACTCTCAATGATTGTGTTTTGTTTCTTTCCACGCCTGTCAAGTGCACCATTCAGCATAATCCGATTAGCATTTGTTTGTTTGTTTCAGTGCAGTTTTTACCAAGATGATGCAGATGTTATATGTTAGGTGAGATAGTATGATAATGTATTAGCAACTTACAATATACTCCAAATATGCTCCCCGAGAATCGACCACGTCCAACGGCAGTAACTCCCTTATGTAAATAGCATGTATATTTCCACAAAGCAGCAACCGTATGCGAAGCGCGCGCTCACACACGCAACGCTCTCACACCACAACGCACCACAGCACTCCAGAGACGCACTCACACACAGAGAGAGAGAGACACTACGAGACGCAGCACTGTAACGACACTATCGGCGACATCGTAACCGCTGCACACGAAAAACACGCTGATAAACAAAACACTCGATGCGAAACTCTCACGAGGACGCACTAATGCACAGCATCGCTGGCCGCACGGACACTGGCAGAGTGTTGTATCGAGTATCCGAATTGAGAAGTGCGAACGCAATCACTGTTGTTGTTAGTCGGGTTGGTTTTTGAGCAACGCCGCCGCAAATCGTTAATCCAACAGGCAACGGCACGGGCGTCGTCGGTGGTGTTTTGGCTTGCTCGCCGGCGCTGGGAAATGTTTGGCGATGAGGTGCCTGTTCTCTAGGTTGAACTGGGCGCACACGGCACTCGGACGCAAACGCACACTGTACGGTGACTGGCGGGCTGGCGGACGAAGCCACTCGCACTAATGTGGCAGCCATGACAATATTCCGCAGCGCGAGCGGCAGCGATCCACGGCGAGGTAGCACGATGCCTACCCATAGTGCCCTCTCTTTCTATCGCCTCCATGCTGGTATGGCATTCGATCTCTCTTGCTTCTAACTGGGTTTACTGAACGAACGAAAAAGGCTCTGCGCGTGCAATGCTGAAGAAGAGAAGAGAGACGCGCAGACTTCTTGCTCGAGGTGCCGGTGAACGCCATCCAGTACGAAGAGTGTATGTGTTTATCCGTATGCATGTATCGTGCCTTCGCATGCAGCGCATGCATTATTCGTTGGGCTTGTTGGGCCGGCGTTGGACGGCGGCGGGTGCTTGGAAAACACGGCGCAATATAACAAAACGGCGCAGAAAACACGCAAACTGCAAATCTGCGTTGCCTGCGACCGCGGAGGAGCTTCTTTTGTTCCGTGTGCCGTTTACACATCAATTGCGGCACGATGTGGAAGCGCTGCGCGTGGAAAATGCGCTCAAACTGGGAGATTCTACGAAACAATGCCTCAAAAAATCACTGCGGCGAAAGCAAACAATTTTTGTGGTTGTTTACACTCTAGAAAATACACGTCTGTTTTAAATTGTATGTTGCTTCCACTAAGTAATAAATGCAGTTATAATTAATTTGTTTTCTCCATTCCGCAAGTTTTTGCTTTGCCAATCACACTGAAATTAACTACTGCCAATTTACCTAACAAAATTATGACTCAGTGTGACCTCCTCACCCTCAACCCAACAAACAACAACGATGGTCCAACTGAAAACGTATCCGGTTCCCTGATTGATACTACAACCAACAATATCAAAAAACACAACGTTTTCAAATCTAACCGTCTTCTGGCATTTGATTTGGCAAACTTATTTGAGACTGACTAACGTACAACGCAACAGTGCGACATTATGAAATTAATTGACTTAATACCCATTAACGTCTCTCCCAGAGCGAAAGAAAAACGTTAAAAGTGTTAACTCCAACTACCTAATCACCACACGGTTAATAACATTACCTCCGCTCGCCTTGACTCGAAAGCGTCAATAATTCAAATATCAAGTGACAATATTAGGAGCACGTTCACGCTGCTTAAAGTATACGTATACAGCATGCATGCACACTCATTATGCTTCGCACGCGCATTCCGCGCCTAAGCGTGCAAGCTCATATGCCGCCACCAGCTCGTGTCGTTCATACTTACTCATTGCCTAGGTGCACTGCTTCTGGTCGCCAGCAGTCGCTGCAAGATTGAGTTTCATTACACGTATAAATAGGCTTGCCTGCGCGTGTTTGCGCCCAAATGGCAGACCCCATGCGCTGAAGCATATTGTGTTTTCTTCTAATCCAACTCATATTTTCCTCTAGTTGGGTATGGCCAAAGCAATGATATGCATTTGGCAGTGAATTCCAGTTGCTTGGAGATTGAAGCACGCAGTGGAATGGTAATGACAGTGGGCATTAATAATCAATTCCAGATGAATTCATCTGGTTCCAGTTTTTGATAAAATATCTGGAACCATAAAGGGATTAATCCGATACTATTAATCCACCCCGATTACTTTGGGTTTTATAGTGCAGATTGCTTATTGTTGATTATTGCCCTATTGCCTAGGCGTTCGATCAAAATGGTCCGGGCATGAATGAGAATTAGATTGAGCCGCATGGACCAAAGCTCAATATGGCCGAGTTATTTACGTTGAGTAAATTTATGCAATTGAACGCAGGACGTGCGCTCGGCGCTTTGTCGTGCGCCGCATAATTAGCGATTCAGATCGATTTCGATTAAAATTAATTCGTAATTGAGATTAAGCGCATATCTGTGGACGCGATATTCCGTCTCTCATAATCCAATCTAAATACGCGGGGTCCCCGCACTGAGGTAGATTGACAGTCGTTAAGGGGACCATGGACGAGAAGGGATTTTTACTGCATTGGGTCTCTCCTTCGGGTGGCGTATGAACCCAGCACATTGTGTGAGGTAAGTGTGGTGTGCGCTCGACTGTCGTCCCTTTTGCGGGTCTCTGTGCGTACATGAACCGCATGGACCGAAGGAAGACCGGCGTTCTTTCGTTGCTTGTGCACGCGTGTGCATGGCGGCGGCGGTTGTGAACGTGCAGATGGAGTTTTACGGAGTGCAGAGGGGCGCGCATCGGCGATGAGGGCCCTCCACGGCGGGCATAGCGCATCCCCGCCCAATGCTGCCGAGTGGAGAACGACCGCGTCGGGTATCTGGACGTCGGGAACAAGCGTCGGCACGTCGCTTGTTCCAACGGACGAAAACTTCAATCCGACCGAGCCGCGCGGAACGCACGAAACCTCGCTGCCTCAACCAGACGCCTTGTTTCGCTTTTCACAACACCTCTCCTTTTCTTGTTCATCGACGTACCCGTATATGAACCTAGGCATATACTATTTGGTAGAATAAAATATGTAGCTTTGTCCGTGTAAAACTGCCTCTCTGCCTGGATGATATTTCAAATTTACAGATTATGACGTCACCGCGTATTATACCAACCCTACGTTGTCATACAGGAGGACTATATGCTATTAACCGAGGAATGCACGCTGATAACAACAAAGAAATGACCCACATCCAATACCTGAAACTATTCTAGAAACAAGAAAACAGAAAACAAACAGGCTTTGTTAAAGTTTCATTAGGAACAAAATTGACATAATGTCAATTAGCAGGGATAACAGACGCACGGAACTTTGCTGGGGACCACATAATAGCTTCTAATGGGAATAACCATATGCCATGCTTCGGCGCAAATTTTTATTCCAAGTAAAAACAGTAGCACCGATTTGAAACCTTTCTTTGCATATGGTGTATGTAACATATTTATAATCGAGCTAATTAAATGTGTTGATCCATCGTCTTCGCTTCCATCGGTCACAGGTTTCCCATCGGGACCGATGTAATTACCTTGTTCATCCATTAGTGGACTACCGTCGTCTCCAAGTAGTCGTCCTTGTGAATCAACGTTCGCTGATTTTTTATCAGTTCCTCTTGGTTGACCTTTTGAATCGCCCATTGCAGGCGAACCCTTCGATCCTGAAGGTTTTCCGTCTTTATCAGTCAGCGGTTTTCCATCCGGTCCAAGTGTTTGGGCTTTCTTAGAATCAATGGGTTTACCATCTGCACCCAAAACCTTCCCACTTTCATCTTTCAATGGCTTCCCATGATCATCAAGTAAACGCCCTTTCGAGTCAACCTTTAAGGGTTTGCCATCTGCCCCCAAAGGTCTGCCTTGTGCATCAGTTAATGGTTTCCCATCTGCACCTAGAAGCCTACCTTGGGCATCTTTCATTGGCTTTCCATCCGCATCAAGTAAACGCCCTTTCGAGTCAACCTTTAAGGGTTTGCCATCTGCCCCCAAAGGTCTGCCTTGTGCATCAGTTAATGGTTTCCCATCTGCACCCAGAAGCCTACCTTGGGCATCTTTCATTGGCTTTCCATCTTCATCAAGTAAACGCCCTTTCGAATCAACTTTTAATGGTTTGCCATCTTTTCCCAGCGGTCTGCCTTGTGCATCAGTTACTGGTTTTCCATTTTCTTCAAGTAAACGCCCTTTCGAATCAACTTGCAAGGGTTTTCCATCTGCTCCCAAAGGTCTGCCTTGTGCATCAGTTAATGGTTTTCCATCTGCACCCAGAGTCCTACCTTGGGCATCTTTCATTGGCTTTCCATCTTTATCAAGTAAGCGCCCTTTCGAATCAACTTTTAATGGTTTGCCATCTGCTCCCAAAGGTCTGCCTTGTGCATCAGTTACTGGTCTTCCATTTTCATCAAGTAAACGCCCTTTCGAATCAACTTTCAAGGGTTTGCCATCTGCTCCCAAAGGTCTGCCTTGTGCATCAGTTAATGGTTTTCCATCTGCACCCAGAAGCCTACCTTGGGCGTCTTTCATTGGCTTTCCATCTTCATCAAGTAAGCGCCCTTTCGAATCAACTTTTATTGGTTTGCCACCTGCTCCCAAAGGTCTGCCTTGTGCATCAATTAATGGTTTTCCATCTGCACCCAGAATCCTACCTTGGGCGTCTTTCATTGGCTTTCCATCTTTATCAAGTAAACGTCCCTTCGAATCAACTTTCAAAGGTTTGCCATCTTCTCCTAAAGGTCTGCCTTCTGCATCAGTTAATGGTTTTCCATCTGCACCCAAAATCCTACCTTG
>JAODGC010000011.1:1601954-1619575 GCA_027574925.1 Ecitoglossa quadriceps | reverse complement strand
TTTTTAATGCCCAAAAAATGCAAATATACCCAAAACACTCATTAAAATTCCTTTGTAGCTTTGAGCGCACTTTTAAACACATGCCGTCCTGGGATAACGTTTATTTTATGCGCGCAAATGCGTGAACAAATTCGAAACCATAAATACAGCAATGAAAAAACGCTTGCAACATAAATTCCTGCTATTCCCGCATACGACAAATGAAATTTTATGGCTAGAAAACTTTGTTACGCCTCAGTCGAAAAACTTGCAGAAAAGTTAACAGAAGATACCCACTTCGAACGTAAACTCAAAGAAAACTTAAAGACGAGCCTAATTATATTGCTTTACTAAATGTTGATTTAGCTGTTAATGTTTTACGCGCTTAGTAAATATTTAAAGTTTCTTTGAATAAAATATGTAAGTTCTTTGGAAATTTTAATGTCTGCATTGATTATGTCGTTATTTTGTAATGAAATTAAGGTATAACTTTTGCATGCAAAACTAGAATAATATAATAAGGGTGAGCGATTTAGTAAGGTGTAAAACTAACAAGTCTTGGAAAGTGTAACATCGATGAAGTTTAGGCATCTACCAAGTAATACCCATTGCTCTATTTTCACATAAAACACATCTTAGCGAGTATATCAGAAAGATTGTAGCTATTGTATATTGTACCAAGATAAAATAATAAATTAAAAATAAAAAAGTAGAATAATAACGAGGATTATGCTCATCTGCGGAAAATAAATATTTGCTTAATCCAATAGAAATTTGCCTGCATACTGTCTACATACATTATTGAAGGATCCACCATAAAAAAAACCCAACACTGTAGGAAAAAAAGTGATAAAGTTCCCAAGAGAAAAATTTGCATCTTGAATTATATTTCATATAAGCGTACAGCATGCATAATTGATTCACGCGTAAGTAAAGCTCTGGCCAGCACTTGCAACGCAAGAAACAGATGCCCATAACGTATGGATGGAAATGTAGACCACAAAAATTCTGCTTTCTTCAGATAAATATTAATACTGTGAATCTGTGTCAATATTTTAACATTACTATCAACATTAAAGTAAGCACGTCTAGCGGAATGTAATTCATGAACATTTTTTTGTTTCGTGTAATTCTGTTAAATTTTGGGACAAATTATGTATGATTTTTGCCCACAGAACCTTCCTGTATATTTTATATTAATTTTAAAAAAGCAAAAGAAAGATAGAGTGGCGCTGCTAAAATGCATTAGTAAATTATCTTAGTGAATAGAAGATAAAGTCGGAAAAACGGAAAAAACTACATTACATTACAAGTATGAATGGTTTGGCCATTACGAAAATTATTTTCTTAGGAAAGAAGAGTATAAATGAAATGGCACAATGCTGGCAAATGGAAAATATGAGGCTGGATTGGAATTTATGCAGTTGCAAGCTTAGAGATAGATTTAAAATTTTTGTATAGATAGATAGCTGAGTTAGTTTTATGATTGTCTGTAAATCTTCATTAATGAGATGTGATTTTTGAAAGACAAAAGGATTGTGCAATATTGTGCAATGCGATAAGATCAACACTTTGAAGTGTCACGTTGTTAAATTTAATTTTTTAATTAACATGGTAGTATTTTAACTTGCAATTCTGAAATTTTGCATTGCGTGATATTTATTTAAGGTAATTTAATATTAGAATATATATATAATATATATAATATTTCATTATTTTTGAAATGCGTGTTTCCACTGATCCTTAAATTTCATTCCTTGAACAATTCTGTGTCAATTGATATGAAAGATTGCTTAAAGTAATGGAAACACATATTCGACTTTTATGATTTTTTATAAATAAATGCAATTGTTCTTACATACATGTTTTTCTGTAATTAGATTACATCGGCATCATTTTTTTCTTGACAAAAAAAAGACAGGCTTAATGAAGATGCATTTTCATGCATGTAAATTTATATTGGCATTTCATGTTGCTCTTAATACATCCATGCTTTTTTTATGTGTGAAGAATATAAAATCTTCACATATTTGAAAGACCGCTCACATCTTATTATTTCTTGATAAACAGTCCTCAACGATCAACACACTACGCATTTGAAACATTTTAAAATTACCTTTTCATTTCAAGCCTTAACTTCATTTATTATCTTGCCCAGCAGCAAAACGTGAACTCCAAAAATGTGCTTAAGACGTGCTGTGAATCGACTTATTTCCTCATAAGTCTTGCCTTAGTATTTTCTCCACAGCACATTTTTGGGGCTTGGATGTAAGCTTTCCAAAGGCAAAAAGCAAACACGTCTTACTGAAATACCCTGCAAAAGCAGTGACGAATTGAAAAGCATGAATTTGCTGTTTAAATATTTGCGCAAACATACTGAATACAACAATATACGATAGGAAATAAAAGAAATAAGTGCAGATCATGTTGTGCTACAGGATTTCTAGTTCCTGAATGAAAATAACGCAGTATTAATTTAATCTATTGTTTTCTATTTAATTTTTGTATTTGCTAGCATTTGTAGGATATTAGTAGGATATTTTGTGATATATTAATCTTCAGGGAGAAGGAAGACAAATGGACTGAATATGTTTGCAGAATTGGTTGTGGAGTTTATTTTTCAGCTTGACTTTAGTTCCTTTATTCTTCCATTTTTACATAAAAGAAAGATCCTTCCAGATTAATCCGCCTCGAATGACTTCTTGTCGACAATGTTCAAGCATAGTAAATAAATATTATACGAATTATAAATTAATGTTTTATCATAAACAATGCAAACTCATTTTCATTTCATTTATTTTCTACTTAAATATTGACAAGCCGTTGTTATACTTACAATATAACATTAAGTCATGGAAATTTTTAAGTGAATAATGAGTACGTCCGAGATTTATTTGTTAATCCTAAGGGACAATATTTGTGTTTGCTACTTCTTCACTCAATTACTTTATTCAATTCAAATTGCAAGTTTCATAAGTTTACCGCTTTAACACACTGCGATAAACCCTGTAAAAGTTGAGAATTCTTTTCTTGTATGAAGGAAATGATGAGTGTTCCGAGGAAAACGCAGCACAAGAAGTGGAAAAATATACAAATTATAGAAGAAGTAAATAAATCTTAGGGTAAAATTAATTTAAGGAATAATATTATGCAAATTTATTTTTAATTTGCAGAAATATATCAAAAGTGTAAGGGTGTAATTTGTTTCGAATTATTCATCAAGAAACTGGATTTCTTCATTGTTGTAAACATTTGATATTTAATTTTAAGAGATATGGTTGTGGAACATTTTTTGATCCTTATTAATAAATATCCAAAGGATTTGATCCTTGTACTAAAAATATTTTATCACAAATAATTAAAGTTATAAGTAAAATTTTTTGTCGTTTGCTAAATAAATTTACTTCAAATTCTCAAAGTTGTCAAATAAACCCCATGTTTCATTACTCCAGTATCCTTGTAATCATTGGCTGGAGACTTACCTTTAAACCCTGCAAGTCCTTTAACCCAACGTTATCACGACCCTGTCGTACGCACTTTTTGCCATGACCTTTTTCACGTCGACGCGTCCAATGTTCAACAACCCACATATTTCACGTCCTACTAGTTAGGATGAAGGTGTTTTGTTCGTAATTATGTGAACCAAGGTTATCCCCCATATAAATTTGCACAAACAAGCCAATAAAAAATACTTCCTTACCTAGTTTATCATAACAGTTATGCCGAAAAGTATTCGTTGACATGATAGCGGACAGTAGGCCCATCGTTGCTTGAGGAATCTCAGGCATCAAAAAAAACAACAGCACGACCAGCAGCATTCTTGTAGTCCTGTCCGCTTGCTGCTCCTTCTCGCAATCTCTCCGCTGTTGATCCCTTGTCTTCACCAGTGGCACGCCACTATTGTTAGATAAATTCTTCCATCGTTTTTTTGCATCCCACAGTGACATTATCAGCAGCACCGAAAGCACCGTGAGTAGAATGCACGGGATCAACTTTAACACTACACTGTATATCAAAAAGTTCACTGTTTGATAGTCCTGTCTGAATCCAAGCACGTATAAATTTCGTGTCAAGTTGACAGTCTCATTTGTCACATGCTTCTTATCAATAATCGTGCCGTTTGCATACACAGAACGCTCGATGGTATCAATTTTCAACGCGAGGAAGATGGGCGTGCAGACAAATGGGCATATCACGCACGAGGCAAATATTGCCAATTTGGTGCGATAGGGGTGACACCAGATTTTATTCATTTGTGGCTTGTTTAACGCAATGTACCTCCACACTGCTAGCATCACCGTCAAGCAGCAGGAGTTGAAGTGACACACCTGGGCGAAGAGTGCATGAAAGTACATGTAGATCGCCCAAGGTTTAGAGAAGTAATCGGCTTCTTTGAGTGCTGCTGAATTGAGATAAACGTGTGAAGTGAATGGGATGTATTCCAGCATGACCAGCAGGTCGCTGACGGCAAGGCCGGTGAGGATGAAGTTGGTCGGGATGCGCATTTCACGTGTGGTCAGTACACAAATGTTGAGAATATTAGCGATAGAGCCAAATATGCACACAAAGAGGCTGAGGTAACCATGAGCAGCTCGCATATTGATGGCAAATACATTGATGTCGCAATATTCAGTGTCGCTTGTTTGGTTCATCATTTTACTAATTATGTTGATGTACACTGGTTGATTTAACTCGACGAGATTTATATCCAAGGGCTGAAAATGAAGAAAGTAAAGTTAAAATGATCATTAAAATAAGGGTTTATTTAATAAATTTTTAAATCCAATTTGCTTTTGTAAATTAGTATTTTCCCTTTTTAACTTATTCCTGTTGGGTTTGTCTTTATAATTTACTTCAACAATTCAGAGGTTTTTGCTAAAGTAAGAATTAAATTTAGCAGCTGCAATTTAAATTAGTGAAGTCGTTTAATGGAATTTTCAGAAAGAAATTATTAGTAAATAATTATCATCTAATATATAAATCAACAAGTCAATTTTAGTATTAAATGTATTATTGATAGCAAGTTGGAATTATATTTCTTACTCAATTCTCATTTATCATGGATTGTAATTTCATCTAATTATTTCCACCCAAAGGAACAACATTAAAGGAGTAAAGTTGAAATTGTGGAATTAAGTTAATATTTGACATGTCTTTGTTCATATTTATTTCAAATAAATATAAATTATAAGCTGCGAGAGTCGAAAAGCAGCACTAGTATCAAGAAGCTAACCTTGCCAGGTCGCTAACAAGAGAAAAAACATGTGGAAATAAAAGGATAATGTTGCTGTTGTTTTATTTCTAGTATAATAACAAATCAAATCAATAACAATCATTTAAAATCACCGATCTTAATTAGTACTTTATTGAGAAAAAAGAATGCTGTTTATTTTTTAATTTTTAAAAGTCAATGATGTGCTTAAACACAATATGTTTGTAAGTATCTTTTATTTCATACTTTTATCTTACATTAAAGGATTACTATGCATGTAATAAAATCTGGATTAATATTTAAGTGCATGAGGAAAAAGCTCAGTAAATCCAGTTTTTTGTTTACTGCATATTTATCCAGTGTTAAAACCTTAAAAGCTTTCCATGTACGCGCGAATAAATTAATAACAATCACAGATACAGGTAATATTCTACCAAAAATTAATAGTATTAAATATTGTTAAACGCAATTCACCAAAATATATCAATAAAGCTCGCCGCAAGAATATTCCACTGCGTGCACTTTATTAATGTTACTCAAAATGTTGTTACATCAACATTTAAATTTAAATCAGAATGTTGTATACCCAATTAATATGTGAATTTAGTTTATATTAATAATAATGTTATATTATGGGCTATGCAAAAAACTGGGCCAATGGTACTCGACAAACACATTTAGCATTGCATTCAGTAATGAATTTGTAATTTTAAATGTGCTGAATAAATGAGTGGAGTGTGTGAGTTGCAAAAAATAATCTAATTGCACCATTTTGCAAATGAAACGGGCGTATGTGCTTGCAAGTACATTGCGAGTGAGATTTTCTAATTAGATACGTGTTGTCATGCGAGCTTTTCTCAGTAGTAACGCGGGTAAATGCAGTAAATGGGATGAGTTCATTAATAGTTTTAAAGTTAATCATCTGTACTATTCAGGAAGTAATTTTAAAAGCAATTTACGGGATTGTTTCCGTGCAAGGTATTATTACAATTTTCAAATTAAACAAAACGAAATGCTGTAATATCTAAACGAAGTCTATTGTGGTTTTATTCATTAAAAGAATGGCTTATCTTGCAACAAACTTAAGTTATCTGATTTTATTTACTACCATACCTTAGAAGATTTTAATTGAAAAAGTTTTGCTTTCTTTGGTAACTACCAACAAAGAGAATTCCAATTTAAACCATTTGATGTGAAAGATTAATTTATTTTCTACATTTTACTTGTACTACAGGTTTAATCACTGATTTTTATTTCAACAGTAACCTATAATACTGTAAAGCCAAGTTTTATTTCTTTATATACGGGCACATTACTAACAAGCTTTTTTTTATTAACAGTGTAGTTTGTGATTATTTTCCTGAGGTTTACTCCCTGAAACTTCACTTAAGTTAACTAAAACTAAGTATTATGAATTGGAGAGTTTATTTATGTAAACATTAAAAATGTTTTATTAGCCAACAATAGAATGCTGAAGGTGATTGATATATTTATATTTACCAACTTTGCATATAAATTTAAATGTATGAAAATTTCTCATAGCAAATTGAATAAATTTATTGAAGCAGAAAATATATTTGTCCCAAGCGTTGAATTTTTTTATTGTGATTTATGGCAGAGAACTATTTATAAAATAATTTCAAATTTAAATTAAACAAGATAGCCGATGAATATATTCAACACAGGGAGAATTTAATAAAATGTGTTGTCACAAAAAAATCTTTGAGACAAACGAATAACTTCTATTCATGTGTGCGGAAACAACCAATATGAACATCATAATGTTTATGATCAATTTTTATGATGATTAATGTTTTCCAAAACCTGATAGGCCCGAGTAAAATTTATCTGCGCCAATATAACCGCAAATTCCACACCACTGTAATGAATTGTTTATTTAAAATGTTTGCGCCAAAAACCAGGCAGCATTAACAAAAACAAGTGTTATTTTTACCTTCTAACACTAACATCCACTTTGCTTGCCTCGCACTTCATTTTACACATTCTTTTCGTACACAGATGAGCCAGTGCATTATCGATGCACTGAATGTAACTTTATACGCGTTTTATAAACTTTAAACATGCAGTGCACTTAAAAGCTGTTCAGCTGTTCTGGTCTCAGAAATTTGTCTAGTGAGTGAGTACATGCGGTTGAATTAAAATTTGGTAAAGTTTTCGCAGCGCCGAGTGCGCCAAACAGTAATGTGTTGCGTCGAGCGCACAAGGACTGTTGCGTGAGCGGTGGTTTGGCGGCGGCTACGGCGGCGGTGCTCAACTGAGCAGTCCAAACGACGCGCACTGAGTATTGCCGGCTGGAAATGATTGGCGACGGTGAGAGGAGCAGCGTTTGCGTGATGGAGGCGGTAGTGGATTGTGAAACTAGGAAATAAGGAGCATGAGTCTTGAACTATGTGGTTTTTTCACGGATATTGTTCAGACGTAGAATTGGAAAGCTATAGAACATTTTCATGTTGGCTATAAAAAGTATATTGTTCACCTGTAACGACAAAATGTTCTTTCACTGCTCTCTGGAGAACCACACAATGTAAACTTCTATTTAAACACAAGTTCTCTTTTGATAAAACAAACAGACACAGAATGTTGTGGCAAATGGTACAAATTCGACTGCTAAACAAATGTAAGAAAGATACAAAGGCAATTAAGTAAATAATTTAATGTTATACACAAATTTAATTAAACTAATATATTTTATATGATAATAATAATTTAATTGAAGGTCTCTATTTTATATTTTATCAAGCAACCGTCAATATTCAGATCTTACAAATGAACCTGTTAACCTGTAGATCGCAATATTCTTTTGCTTTACTTGGGAGAATCACAAAAGGTATATGTCATGATAAGAATAACTAGTTTCCTGGTTGTAAAGCAAACAAAGAATCGTAAACTATTCTGGCAAATTGTACAATTTCAGAAGCTAAACAAAAGTTGAACAGTAAATTTGTGCACAATTCTAGTAGATGAATCTTAAAGTAATTGTATGCACAATCACAACTTTCTGTGTATTATCAGTTCATCTTGGCCAGTTCGTTACCCCGTGTGTAATGATGCGCTGAAGTATCTTCTGGTGCCTTGTCACATTCCTTTTAGATTGCGAGCTTTATCGAGAAATGTCATCGTTGATTGGACTTGATATGAATTATACCATAAAGAAGTAATAAAACTGAAGTTGATGTAGTAATTTCAACTGATTTAATATAAATTGACTTCTTTTTGATTTTCATGAGCTCAACGTTGATGGATGTAATTTAGGTCTTAATGTATGGAGTTGCAAATTAAATTAATGATTAAGCGTTAGCGACACTAAGTTTGCTCCAAGAAAGCTCGCTTTGTCACAAGGATTATTAATGTACAATAATGTCTTGAGATATCCTTAGAGATGTTTAACGCACAATGAAGGCATTATAATACTCCGGCGCTCAATTTCTGGTTTCATTATGTGGGTAATGTATATTACATATTTGATTAATTAATTCAATCCATTCAGATATAAATGTTTGCATTAGTTCACTAGTGTAGACTTCAGAAAAGATTTGTGTACATTAATAATTTTCTCATCCAATTCATCATTGATATGAGTTATTAATGAGTGTGATGAAGCTAATAACGTCGTTATCACTTACCTCGCATCAGCCACGCGTTCAACAATCTCTCATCCTGATTATCTGAGTTCTAGGTAGTCGTGGAGATTGTTGGGCGATCGATTTATTTGTTTTCCTGTATGATTATACCAGAATAGTATGGAGGCGTTCGTTAATGAATGCAAAATTAGAAAATTACGAAACCATTCATCATTTTTAGACGTTATCTAATTAATAATATTATTCCGGAATGATTTGCGTTATTTAGGTCAATTATCTGCGCAATGTTGTGTAAATAAAAACAGGACAAATTCCAATTACACTCTCGGAAGCCAACATATGTCGTTTAGCCTTCAGAGGGTTTTTATTTGAGGTCACTGCGTCTCTGGCCATAAACATAATGTGCGCTACGTTGTCATTGCCTCGCTCCAGGATACAATAAACTTGGTGAATAGAACAATGCTTATTGCAAATTATATTGCACCACCACTGTGGTGCGTGTTGCGTGGACTGGGTTTCAAATGTACCCTGCGTATATACGGCGTCAGTCGCGGAGCTTTTGTGAAGTTTGTGCAATTTCAGTATGATACGTTGAGGTGGTCAGATTAACGACGCAATAACTGAAAATAGATAAAAATAAAGCAGAAGTTTAGTTGTAAGTCTCAGCAGTAAACTCACTTTTTGTCTTATTTGATAGCCAAGATAATATTTTTAATTCAAAATATAAAGTGGTGAAATTATTTCTTGAGTTAGTAATGTTTTTAGGTTCTGTATATTAATGATTGATATTCTATTGTTTTTTCAGGTAATAGAGCTTGTTCCTAATGCCATACTTCCGGAAAACCTGAGTTTGCACCTTCCTGCTATTCCTGGGATGTGATCACAGACAAAACAGTTCTTCTTAGAACTAATACATTTAATTTGAATGAATTAAGTTGCTAAAATATGTATGAAAACATTTGCAAACAATTTCCTTACTTGTATTATGATTCTTTACATTTCTAGGTTCAAAAAAGATTGTAGTAAAAATTAAGTACGGCCGGAGCCGGCGATGCCGTCTTCAGATTGCGCTACGCGATATACCAAAAACGTATACGAACTTAATCACTTGTTTAATTAATTTAATTCTTACACATTAGTTCTCTTTAGAGCTACAAATTGTATTCAATGTTATTGTTATTATTAGGTATCTGTTATAATTTTTTAATGTAATATGTAATTGAGACAATAAATACGAGAATTTTTTACCTATCTTTAAGAGTCCGTGGTGGTGCTGTAAGTGTGCTCTTGCCTGTTGACGCGGCAGTGGCGGGTTCGATTTCCGTCATCGCCGACCGTTTTCAAGAAAATTAAAACGAGAGTGGGTTAGCAGCAATGGGGCATTGCCGGCAGTAATCCCATGTATTGTTATTATTGGGTATCTATTCCTGTCATTTAATATAATAGAGATGTACCTGAGACAATAAATATAAGAATTCTTTCTCTGTTGTTTAGAACTCATGTGGTATAGTGGGTATGCTCTTGCTCCTTGATCTGGGTATGCAGGGTTCGATTCCTGTCGCCGTGGTCCGTTTTCAAGAAAATTAGAATGACAATGATAAAGTGTCGTTCGATAGGGCTTCGCCGGCAGAGCCGGCGAAGCCCTATCATATAACGGCTTCGCCGGCTCTGCCGGCGAAGCCGTTAAGAGATCGCGCTACGCGCGATCTCTAAGACAGCAATCTTACAAAATTCAAAATTCCGACTTCCCCTTTTTCTTTGGGGAAGTTCCTTTTGTGCTTTTCTGGCACGCTCATTTATATACTATACTTTTCTACAATCTTATTTTCTCAGTTCCATATATTGTATACGGCTGTTATATTTTTCTAAGTCTTTTTTAACTGTAGGCAACCCGTCATACACATATTATTTGAATTTTTGATTTCTATTGATCTTACGGAACTCGCATAAGGCCAATGCAATTCAGAATCATTTTAATTTTCTTGAAAAGCACCCCGGCGATCGGGATCGAACCCACGACCACCGGCTTCGCAAGACTACACCTGACCACTAGACCAAGGTAGTTACTTAAATAACTCGCAAAATTAATGGTATTTGTAGCTGTTTTTTTCTTGTGTAATAATTAAAAAATAGCGCTATAAAGAAAATGATGAAAAGCTAAAAACTAGTAAAAAGTAGAATATAAATAGTAAAAAATCATATCATTATTTAAAGTTTTATTTTATTAATGGCGTATAAGTTTATTTATAACAGCACATAACAATTATGATGCGGTATATTGAACAGCAACACATAGACCAATGCCCAAGATAGTAAAACGCATAATGCAGATTGCACTCAGCACAATGATGATGACTTCGTTCCTTTGCTAATTGCTGCATCTTAGTGAACGACTCGCTACGCGCACTACTATTGTCATTCGACTAACAACGTTCTATTACTTTTGGTTTAACTCTACATCTCGCATACTACGCGCATTGAAAATGCAGCTCGTCCAGCATCGTTCTAGTGCACGCGGTTTAATTCTGTACATCACACACTGTTCACATAATATTACTCCATGTTTGTCAGAATTCCGCACAGTCCAGTTCAAATCTAAGTTTAGCACGCTGCGCACATTGCATTAGCACTACGCCCGACTTGGTTCTAGTACGCTCGATTCAACTCCACGCCTCGTAAACTACCTGGACCAAAAGTCGGACATCGTTGAACTGGGTTAAACTGCTTTATGATTCACCTCTCTTAACTACGCAGATTGCGCATCACTTTCTTCCCGTCGCATATCCTTCTATTGCCACACCGCCTAAATCTTACTATTCCATTAGATTTATATTCTCTCACTCCTCACATGTACATGTATAATAAACAATTATTAAAAATAAGTTACATTCATCAGATTGTAAGAAATCTTCACAAAGAGAGCGCAAAACACGACCGCTTGCTGCAACAGCACATGGAAAACTATCAGCGAGCACATGTTGCAAACGCACAATACAATCCATAGAAAAGATGTAAACAACTATTTAAATAATACAAAAGTATATGTTATATGTTTGTATACTACGGAACTACGGAACAATTTATATAATTAAATTTGCGAAAATTTCGACCAAAGCAACATCTAGTTTAGACTAATAGAACATGCAAATTGTTCAAATACATTTTATACAATTTCTTGTTAAACCAATACACAAAACAAACACTAAGTACTTAAGAATTGATTACATAAATATTGCTAAATATTTCTAAATGCAAATAGCAATGTGTAATTAAATAAAAACCACTTGATTTTGAATTTATTTCGAAATAAGTGGAAACGGAAGACTTGTATCGCGTATTTCCGTGCGCCCTTTTCGCTTTCGTTCTACACATGCGCTCAGTACACCTAAGCTTCATTCTAAGCGCGTCGCTGCTGTCCCGCCACTTCTACAACGCATTTCATTCCGCTGTTAGCTGCCGTGTTTGCTCCGTCTGCCGCCTTGACCACCAACCAGCACGTGGTAAGTTTTCCAAATTCGCATACCGCTTGCCGAATCGCTTTGCGGATCATCACCATCACGCTTTGTCCTGGTGCACGCTTGTGTTCGCGTCTATTTACATTGCTTTCATCGTGTGACTAGATGGAACACTCGCCTGTAACGGGATGGAGTGCAGCGCAGCAACATAACCTATTGATGGCACCCATGGCCACCGCGCACCGCGAAATCAGCACAAAATCGAATTTACTACGTGCATTACTTGCAGCATCACACCAGAACTCAAGTCATACATATTCTTCTTTGGTGAACTAGTTGCATGAGTATATTGTAATTCATAAAGCTGGTTCAGCAAAGCAGAATGTTTAGTGACAAAACATCGAGGGAGTCTCCGAAGTGGAAACTTTGGCATCGTGGTGGGAAATTTACATTAATAACTGGGTATCTGGTTTGAAGGAACTTCTGGTGTGATATGTTTCTTTGTCTTCATATCACAGCCAGTAGTTACCTACAAAATGGGTGCCCTGAACAACAAGTTGCAAATTTTTGGCGCCAACAATCCTTCATTTCTAAGCTATGTAAACCATATTAAAACATTCACTTGTGTATATTGAGTGATATATATGTATATATAATAAACATGTTAATTTGAATCCGCGTAACTTATTGAATTTGGTGGCGCTGGTGGAATCTGAATACTAGAATCACTAAGCAAAATTGAAGAACTTGTATAAGTAGTTACAGCAATCAAACAGTCATGATCCTGACAAACACAAGTTTCTGAGTCAATTGTATCAGTAGGTGTGCTCAACTGCTTTACACATTTTGCACATGTTTCTAAATTGCATTCTTCTGAACAATTGCCAGGGCAAACATCTACTTCTATTGAATCTTGTGCCATTTTACTCTCAATTCTCTTCTGGTAAAAGCTTAAACATGCGCATATTCCCATATCATATTCATCCGTCATTTCCCCATCACACCTACAAACATCTACCCCGAAATCTAAGTCGATCTTATCGTCATGATAAACCATTTTCTTGTCTTTGTAACCCATAAGTTGGTCCAACTCTTCAAATAACTGCATGACAATTCGACATGGACAATTGTCTTGTCCACAAGAGCATTTACACATAATAGGAGGATGCAATTTGGCTTGAGGATCTTGAGCAATATCCCGGACAGCCTGATTCACCTCTAGTTTAACATCTAACAAAGTTCTGTAATCTTCCAAACATGCACAACTAGTTTTCGCACATGGACACTGCTCAATTCCAAAGGCACTCAATTGCTCAAAACTGTCCCGAGCATTTTCGATTGCTTTCAGAATTTCGCCACACAATGAACAGAGGCAGTTGTTCTCGCCACAGCTACAAGTGCATTGATTCGTACGGCGCCGCTTGGCACTCTCTATGGATTCCTTGCTTGCCCTGGCGGTGACGGTTGGATAAGGTAGCCAGGCACATGGATCATCGCAGATGCAGTCGAAGTAACCAGTCAAATCAGTGTCTGAGAAAATTTGAACGTCGTTTAACGGATTTCAACGATTGTTGCAAAACACTGTGTGATCAGTAAGTTGAGGAATTTTGTTCACGTTTATACCTGAGTTTACTCAACATGGGGTACGGTAAATCAGGTAGAAACATGCGGTGGGATAACACAAGAGAAAAAATGATTTCTTTTACCTGCTACTTCCTTTAGGACGTCATCCAGGGCATTCATTTGCGCTCTCAGCTCCATGAGACTGTCGGGTAAGTCTGTCTGCGTCTCCTTCTCTGTGACAAAACAATCAAATTAAGCAGCACTGTTTATGTGATCCCCGATTCTGAAAACTTGAAAGTTTGAGACCTTAACACGGTTCATTTTTACTTTCATGGCACAAGTTAGTTTTCGTTATTGCAAAGCAAAAATGCCGCAAGTAAAATACAAGAAAGATTAAAGGGAATAAAATATTACCTTCAGTTAGGATTGGATCTGTTTGACATTCGACTTCAGCTGATATATATTTCTGTGGATCAAATTCATTCAAAGCGTCCAAATTAAAATCATCGTCTATTGATTTAATCTTGGATGTATCATCATCTATTTCTTCATGGCAACGCGGAACTTCACAGAATCTTTTGGGCATAGTGCTACGCTGTAATGATATATCAGATACAAAATAAATGATGCATACATGTACAATGATATTTTCTATTGCCATACCGCAAGTACATCCATCTTCTTAGATTTTAGCAAATCCAGTACTTCTCCCCAACTTATTTCCTCTTCTGTTTTCACACTGTCCCTTTGTTGCTTCGCTTTTTTCTCAACCTTAAAGCCTCGATGTGGAAATAAGTCTTGCCTTTGCTCAATAAATTTCCAGAAATCAATGCATTGTTGAACCTCTTCAGGGTTTCGTGAAGCATTGGGTGTAAATGTATAATTCTAGAAGAAACATTTTTACGACCGAAAGTTCAATGTGTTTAATTTACCTTAAATATTGATTCACCAGAATTCAAAGAATCCTCTTCAAGTATAGTCTTTTTACTAGGTTCCCTAGAATCATCCTCATGCATTGTTCCAGTGGAAATAGTAGTAAATGAATTTATTTGAGAATTGATCATATCGTTCTGTACAGTAGGGAGTATTAAAATATTTAATAAATGCTGATGCCAAACATTTGTTTATTTGACATATTAATTCAGGTGATACAAATTGAATGTTAATTTGTTTCTGTAAATAACAGTCAGCTGTGGAAGCTGTATAAATGTTATTAAACTTAAAAATTACTCTTGGAAAATCATCACAGTATCAAAAATATATTTTTTCAAAATAAATGAATACTCAGATTGTACCATTAATCTGTTATAGTTCAAAAGTTTCTAAAACTTCGGTGATGGTAGGATCTTTATTTGCTTCCACTGAAAGGACAACATGAGCAAAAAAACTGTTGATTTTATCTGTCATTGTCTCGACAAACTAAGGGAAAACAGTATTAAGATAAGTAGAGAATATTTGCAATAAGACACATACCTTTTGCATTTGTCTATGATCAGTTTCATAATTTTCAAACATTTGCCGAAAGGCAGTTGGTGTAATTCCCAATAAATCTTGCAAAACTTGATTCACTATTTCTACTTCAATTTCACCAGATTCATCAGCAGCCATTACTTTCATAGTGAAAGAATCATTAACGACTTGTAACTTACGAGAAATCGAAATAATTTCCATTGATATATTAAAAGTGCCCTTTGGTATCTTATGTCTAATCTGGTTTAATTTAGCAATTTTCATTATGGGTCTCTTGACGGAATTTGTTGTAGATTTTGTAACTTCAACAGGTTCCTCCACTGCATATTTAGTAGCAGCTTGATTGACTCTATTTATGTTTCTTGAATTTAAATCCACTACATTTTCATTCATTTCCATAGGTTGAGCATTAATTAAACTAAAATCTTCATCATCATAAGGAAACTCATCTTCATCTAGTGGTGAATTAGTTGTTGGTTGATTATCATTTGTTTCTATGTTATCCAGGTGATGATTAAAGAAGTCGTCATTGATTATATCATCAAAGTTGTCCATTAAATCAAGATCTCTACTATTTGAAGCTAATATTTCATTTTGAAGATTATTATTTCTGAAATTAGTTGCATTTGTTGAATTAATAGCATTGGCTAACATCTCATTCAAATTGACTCCTGAATTATAAGGTGTTTGCATTGGAATTTTTTCTTTCTTGTGTCCAAATGGATTATTATTTAGGGGTTGTTTTAGAGCAGTTGCAAGAATATTTTCATAGCAATTTGAGACTGCTATCTCCGGAACACATCCACCACAAATTTCAATTACCCCTGGCTCTAGCATTATTTGTCCCCTTTTTATAGTTACTGGTGGAATCAAATGCACTTTCAATCCTGGTGCTAAATTTAAATGTAAACCTGGCACTTTCCTATACTCTATTGCTGCTATATCCTGAACACCATCAGTCAGTTGTAGTTTGAGCATTCCTGAAGTCTCTTCATCCTCAGTGTGATCATCAAACTTACTTCTAATGCTTCTAAGTTGCAGGAACTTGGGTTTTGATATATCAACAACATATAAAAGTTGCAAATGAATTGGATGTTGCAGCATTGTTGCAACTGATTCATTAACATTAGGTGGCAAGACTGGTATTTGCACATCTCGAAGATCAAGATTCAGCCACTCCTCATAAATTAAAGATAAATATTCATTGTATGAACCATTGGGATATTCTGTCTTGACCCAATCTAAGCATTGATCCAGCCAATCATCACTTAAAGTTATATTTTTTGACTGAAAACTGGATTTCACAGAGGCTGCTTCCAACATTGTTGAGGTTACGATGTTAAACTAAAAGGTACGTAATATTAAAAATGTTATAAGGCGTTAATACAGTTCAACTGAAATATACGTACATTATGGAATTTATATTGTCCCTGTTCTCCTTTCTCTGTTATTTCCTAATGGCCAATATGGTTTCGTGGTAATAATTTGTATTTTCTCTAGAAAGAGAAGAAGTTGCTTGTTCAAGTGACTGGCAGAATGACTATAAGGACTAGATAGACGAGATGAACTATAACATCAATATGAAATCGAAAATGAATATTTAAAGATTGGTAGCCGTATGGAACAGCTAGAGTTACTATTTAAAAGAGAGACAATAAATAACCACGTTTTCTTTCTCTCTCTTTCTTTATATTGCTACGGTGCTGTGAATAATCAAGTCAATCTGTTCACATCTCGCGTTATAATTTGTAAGTGTTTAATTGTGGAATGACGGATATTTACAGCCGCAAATAGTTTTAGTAAAAATTGACTTAAATATAATAGTATATTATAACAAATTCTCCGCTAACTTTATGCTTTAACACTAAATATATATGTTTAGTTTAGACGGTAAACCCCAATTTTTGAAACGTAAAACATATAAAATTGGTTAAGTTGAAAATTAATAATAACGTATTTCTAATTAAGTCAGAAGTAACTAAATAGTATTAATTGATAGATAAACTATTTGGCTATAAAATAGTACACCACCCGCACCTGTATCGCATCTAGATTTTCCGCTATAATTGTTTTCCCAAAACGTGTTTTCCGTAATTTTAAGAATTGACCAACTTTAATATTAATTATATCATTTTTTTAATGATCTTAAGAGTAAGTAAGTAGTCTAAATCAATAGATGGACTATTGGGCTATAAGATAGTATACCTATCGCACTTTTGCTATGTCTAGATTTTCCGCTAGAGTCAATTTCCCAAGACGTGTTTTTGACAATTTCAAAAATTGGCCAACTTTAAAATTGATTATAGCATTGTTCTAATTATCTCAGAAGTAATTAAGTAG